>JAOBYE010708638.1:0-11290 GCA_025403585.1 Parazoanthus swiftii
ATGTTTCTAAAACAAACCCATCTGGCCGTGAATGAATTAATTAATATAATCTTCACTAAATATTGCAATTACAGATTATAAACCTAATGATATGCCTTTACACGTAACACTTGTAATTCAGGAAAACCGGATACAAAAAGAATCGTACAAAATTAAATAGAAATAGGTTTCAGTAAACAGCATTTTCTTATTACGTTTTAGCAAACTGATCATTCTTTTCAAATTGACTGTCATCAAGTTTATCGTTGTGAATGTTTTTCGCATTTATTTTTTTTTTCATGCCAACACGTGAAAAGAAGCACGGCCATGTGCGAACAAATTAGGATCACGGAGCGCCAGCACTAACCTGTGTGCTGACAAAATCACGTGATCACAAACGCTTTGGGTGACAGTTAGAACAGATCGCCCCTAACTGTATATTTGGAACAGTTCAGCAGTAGTAATTTGATAATTAACATGTGAAACTATCACCGTAGCGTACTCATTTGATTCTTATTTAAATATAGTTTGTCTTGTTATGCAGATCCTCCGAAAATTACGACCAGTCCCAAATCTGAAAAAGCCGTCATAGTGGGGAAACCGCTCCAGCTGGAGTGTCGTGCCTCTGGGTTTCCTGTGCCGAAAGTTATCCTGAAAAGGGGGGACACTATTCTAGCGATGGGCTGTAAAGGTTCCGTCAGCTGGTCCACTCACGCGGTCTCCACTGAAGATGAAGGAACTTACACGTGCTTGGCCTGGAATTATGAGAAAGCGAAAACCGACGAGCGAACATTCAGAGTGTTTGTGAAAGGTACGTAGGATGTTACGGGCTACCAAATTGAACTGTCTCTCTCTCTGTCTCTCTCTGTCTCTCTTTGTCTCTCTGTCTCTCTGTCTCTCTGTCTCTCTGTCTCTCTGTCTCTCTGTCTCTCTGTCTCTGTCTCTCTCTCTTTCTCTGTCTCTCTCTGTCTCTCTCTGTCTCTCTCTCTCTCTCTCTCTCTGTCTCTGTCTGTCTCTGTCTGTCTGTCTGTCTCTGTCTGTCTGTCTCTCTGTGTCTCTCTCTGTCTCTGTCTCTCTGTCTCTCTCTCTTCTCTCTCTCTCTCTCTCTCTCTGTCTGTCAGTCTGTCTGTGCCTGAAAGTGCTAAGTGTTCACTAAAGGATGCATATGAGGATTGGTGGATGAGGCTAACCATATTTTTGATACGCAAACAGCGTAAGCGTTCAAAGCGGACACACAAGTTTTGCAAACCATAAAGTCCTGCTTGGTCCCCAGGATATTAACCCAGATAAAGTATTTGATAAAAAATAAAAACAAACTTAAAACCAGTTAAGAACCAAACGGATATTAGCATACCCAATCTTTAGCTGTTCTAGTTGCTTTAGACGGATTTTAACGCTTTAGGTTTTGAAATAGTTTACCATTTTCATGTTTCACGATTCTCTTCCGTGCCAATATTACGTCGACAGTATTGCTCTGTTAATGACTCAGTTGCCTCGAATTTTTTGTTTAGATTTACCGGGTAACGGACCCCGCATAGCAATAGCTCTAACTCTACTTGAATTGACTTCACGAAGCCGCTGGTTAGCTTTAAAAGGAATAAATCGTATAAGAATAAAATTCTCATTTCGTTCACGGCCAACAAAACAGGCAAATCACAAAAAGGGGGAACGCCTTCAGGAGTTAACAAATGCAACATCAAAATAATATCTTTCTGGTTTTGAGATGAGCTATTGTAAAGCGAAAGTTTTCTTTATATTTTTTGCCAGTTGACCAAGTTAGAAAACGTTTGGATTTCGCTAACTGCTTTATTTTAAAATCTTTTTTCAGTGCATTCAAAGATCTTGAACAGCCCCCAGAACAAGACAGTGTGCAAAGGAGAACCCTTCGTGTTGGAGTGTAATGTTAAGGGTGAACCCGCTCCCCGAGTTCGCTGGCTGAAGGACGGAGCAGAGATGAGAAGGGACAACTCGGGACCAGCGTTGATGGTCAGGGCTGCTGATGAACAAAGCGGTGGTACTTATGTGTGTGAAGCTGTGAACTCAATTGGCACGAAGAGAGTCGCATTTAATGTTATCGTCACAGAGACTGCACAAAAGAAAGGTAATCAAATTTTAATTAGATTATTTTACACGATTGATAGCTACAATGCCTTACTGTATTGTCTCTCTACATATCTCATCAACAACTTCAGAGTGTGCAAAATTCTGCTGCTATGGCTTTTTGCCGCATTAACTAAATATGATCACATCACTCAGGTACTTTAAGAACTTAATTGGCTTCCTGTTGAACAAAGAAATATATTCAAAATACTGTATATTCAATTCAACACCATCTTATATACAGGGCCTTTTAGAAATGTATCACTGCGTTCCTCAGCTCTACAGCTGCATTAAGACTCGAACCTGATGCGTATAAGCTGAAGAGCTATGGATTAGGATCATTTTCTGTTCACGCGACTTCTTTATGGAATTAGTTGCCAGCTTTTATACTTTCAGCTGAAATCTTATAGGTTTTCAAATCCAGACATTTTAATCTTGCTTCTAAATTAATGTAACTTCTACACAAGCTACTGTTCTGCTTCGCCTCTCTCGGCGAAGAAGAATATAAGTGTAATAATGATATTATTTTAACGTATTTTGATAGTCTACTGTATTTTAAATATTTGTAAAGCGCTTAGAGCGTATCTTTGTAAACGTTTTATAAGTGCTCTTATTAATATTATTTTATTATTGTTAACTGTACTAATAATTATCACGAAAAACTACTTTCAATGAAGGGCGGGGGACGGCACACATCCCAAGAAAATGGATTTGTGCCATTTCCTACACTCTACAAAAACGAAGCTTAGTATTACTTTGTGTCTTCTGTAGTTTGTTGTAATATTTTGATAATCGTTATTGTAGTATTAGCAATTTTTTAAACTGAAGTCGTAATCCTGTTCAAATATGTTCTCATTGTTATTGTTTATATATATTGTTGTTATTCTACTATTAAATTATTAATCAATGTTGTTTTTTATCATCGTGCAAATTTTCCTAATTAACCCCTAAAAATAACTTGTCATATTTTATATTAGGAAGCTCGCGTCCATCGATGGTAAATATTTCATGATCAGTTTTCTTTATTTCTAGATTGTCACACTAACAGCAAGACCTCAGAAAAGAGCACAAGCTCAAACGTTGTCCTCGTTGTACTCTGTGGACTCTTGAAAGCCGCTGGTTTTCTCAACGCCTGATGCTTCCGTATGAAATATCGTTTACGGGTACATATACTGCAGTAGGGTGAGAGGGCGTCATGGCCCAACAACAAACCACCCGACTTCTAGTGTGTGCGCTGGATACGCGTGGACACAATTTAGTTGTTGCTGAATGGTCATAAACGAATGGTTAAACTTTCTTATCAATCTCCCTACATTTCCCAAAAATTAATATGTTGGGAGAGTTTTAAAGTTTATCTTAGAGAGTTTGGAGAAGATTTTTTTATTATCATTATTATTATTATTATTATTATTATTAATTATTATATTAAATATATATTATTATATATCTGGCTGGATTTTGAAAAAGGTACCTTGACCGCGACAAGATTATACATGGGCCACGGCCCGACCTCCCTAACTGACCCCTTTTTAAGCTCTTGTAAAACTCGTAAATCTTTGAATATCCTAGATATCCTGGACATTTTCATAAAAAGCGAAATCAAGAGAGCCGCTAACGTGTCTGCTAATCGATTTAGACCGGAAACGATTGGTGCAAGCCGCCTGTTTTCAACAAAACCTGAGTCGGTTGATCGGAAAAGGCTTTTCAAATCATGCTACAGTACAACGTTTCAACTCGAAATTGTGAGCAATGTAAATTCGATGAAGAAAAACCATATGACTCAAATGAAAAATCTTGAAATTCCCTGTCTTTTGAGAAAAAGCGCATCAAATTTCCAGCAGGCAGACCGAACTTACGGCGGTTTGATGTAAGGCGATTTTAAGAGAAAATGAGGCATATTTTGTCCCATTTCAGCAGAGTACCTTTATTATTATGATGATGATGATAATGATTTTATTGTTGTTATTATTATTATTGTTGTTGTTGATACTACTAGTACTGTTATTGTTTTGGTATTTGTTCTTATTTTTATTTTTATTTAAAAACTTCGTTTCCCTTGCGAAAATAGAGTGTTTCTTTCTTCGTCGTTTTTATTGCATGGCTTGCATTTCTTGTACGTATTACTATATATCTATTTTATCTTCAGTCCTGTTTGAAACTTTCCAATACGTTTATTTCCATGCAACCATAGCTTCGAGCTTACAAAATGATGAAGCGAAAATTGTTTCAATATCAGAGCACAAGGCGGAAGCCAACCTTGATACCTGTACTAGTTGTGAGAAAAAATGAAATCCTAGTTCAAACCAAGAATGCAGAGCAGAATACTTTAGTGAAATACACTAATTTGTTAAAATTTAATAATACTTGATGGCTTACTATATTTAATGTATTTAACTTCTTGTTAATATTTCATACTTGCAAACAGAGTCAAAAGCCTTTCAAAATCAACAGTATTTACGTTAAAAGGGTTTTGGTCTGGTTTGTCTAATTAAATTAAGAGAAGAACAATTGTTCTCAAACCTTCAAAACAATTGTGTGAGACACATTTGTTTTAATCTCGAAAATTAGAAATGAATTGTAAATATATACCATCAATTACTGTAAAATTTATAATCAAACAATAAGTTGCCAGTAGATTGTAGGTTGAATGTTAATAAAATACCTTTTTAGAGTCCAACACCTTGAACTTTCCCACAATGCACTTGCTACCCATAAACCAATGCAGTTTCCAATATCTTTTTTGTCGCAACCTAAAATGTATTCTAACAAACTAGCCCGACTTATATGACTAACAGGATAACTAAAATAATCTGTATAAAAAGGAGGAATCCCACAGCGGTGCCACAGCAGTTGAGGTATACACTACTGTCACATTGCCGTCCACACTAATGTCACAGCGGGGAACTAGGCAGAACATCAAAAGATTATAAGAAGTATCTCAACTAGAGTTTTAGAAAAAGAGATTCCCAACCCCCGCCAAATAGATGATCGCTGTTAAGTACAAGAAGAATCTTAGCCCTTTACCCCCTCCCCCTTCTCCGCTACCGGTGTAGTAGAAATGATAGATGCGTTAGAATTTATACTGTCTGTTCATGCACTTAAATTTTTCATGCTTCAATTTGATAACTGTGCGAAGAACTTAAGCCCGAAAAAATTATTTAGTTGCAGGTGCCTGAATGCTAAAATTCTTGGCTCATTCTTTTCAACATTTACCATGTGACTGCTAAAATGACACAGCAAACTCGCTGACAAGCTCGATGGCGAAATAAACAAATAGATAAAAGACGATGAACAGCCGGAACAGCCAAACATCCGGCAACATATTGTGTTTTCAAACGAACAGTCGTTCAACAAAATGTACTTGCTGAATTGATAACTTCATCATGCTCAGCCTAATATAAAAAAGAGAGTGAACCTAACTATTGTATGATTACTTCTCTATCAAAGAGTAATTTTACAATTAAACAATGCAAAGGGATGGAGTTCGGGGTTGTATACAGCCGCTGAAGACGGCTGTTCAATGAACCCTCTTGTTATGTTACATAACTATGGGTCTATCTCAGGCAGGGGTCTTTGAAGGCGATTAATTATTGAAAAAGCCGTGTAAATCGTATTTATTTCAACAGTAAAATGCCAACTAGCTATGAATCAAAACCGTGATGTATTCAAATACGATCAGTAGATCAGACGATGACGATTAACATTTTTTCTTCCAAATTTGTCCAAACCAGTCTATGCTTGCGAAGTCCACCTAGACCAATAAATGCCACCAAACAAAAAATCCAATGTACTACATTTTAAAGACTAACGAATCTCACAACTTTTTTATTTAACAATTTCCCCGTGTATCTTCTACAAGTGTGTTAAATTGTGATGAAATCTCAGTCGTGGATTGCATTATTCGTAAACGTGGCGTCGTTCTCAGTCATCAGTGCAAGGGAAAATTCCCTTGCGTTGACTTTCACTTTCGATCTCCTTTTGAAAGCATGATTTAAAACGACGCCAAAGCAATGGATCGGCTTTTTAAAAATGCCTTCTATAAATAACAAATTAAAGGTGTTACAGGATGGATAGAAATATATTGTTGGAAAGAATAGACAAGTGGAAAGCAATTATTTTGATGCAGTTGCAAACCATAAACGTTTCCATTTAGTATTAGTTGATTGGCGACAGAACACTATTTAGTAAATTACCATAACAAAGTAAAAAGTGACTCAGGGGAAAACCCCCCATGCAAAATTATTCCATAAGACCAGCTGGTTGCACGCGCGAAGCATAGTACAACGCGCTTGAACGCGAACAACATGTCGCACTTAGTTCAGTTTAAAATGGAAAACGGATTTTCACCTCCACGGTTACTCCTTTCAATTATCTCATTATGCTTGGCTGTAAATCATTCTCAACCACTAGGTAAGTAAACACTGGTTTAATCGAAATCCTATAAGTTTAAAAGCGTCAAGTCAAAACCCTGACCTCTTGAGTGTATTTTAATGATGAACACTAACATGCACGTTTTGAAAAGTTTTGTGATCAAAAGAAATAGACTGCTGATCGTGTGCTGTGATTTGCTTTAGAATATCCACTTCACGGCACTTGTTTTATTTCAACAATACAGGGGAAATATCAAAACAATTGCTACTTGCAGACCCCGTAACGGCTGGCCACTGTTGATAGTTTGATGTGATATACAATGAAAAGGACAACTGTGGTCGTAAAAGGGTTTAGACTTGTTGATCTGTGGGCTTGTTCAGTGTTCATTACATACGTGTATGTTATGTTGGTATTATATAATGGTTGGAAGTGATCATTCAGCCTATTTAATCAGCTACGCTTATTGGGTTTAATTTTGGCTGTATCAGTTACTGATTGCATGTATGAAGTGCAGATTTGTTGTCCGTCTTCAAATCTTTGTCTGAGCCAGATGACATGGTGGATTCCGCTCGCTTGCAAAAAGAGAAGTTGAAAACCGAAGTGTAAGAACTGTATTTACCTTTCCAATTTACACAATCTTAAAAATAGAGACCAGCAAGAGAGATGAAATAATTACGTATTTGAATATAATACATCATTTGTGATACTTTATTGCATCAGGATTTAAACTCGAAAGAGTTCTTTCCTACGCTACAGTACCCTTAGATTACAACATTACAAGTATAGTATATCTACTATAACTTACGCAATTCATTGCTGTATTGCACACTACAAAATAATTTACAAATTATTCTTGTACACTTAATAAATAATATATACATTTATTAAACACGTACTCTGAAAAAGTAATTTGTCAGTAATGGTGAAAGGTATTATGTCAATAAACAAGAGGCTACGCTCTTTTTTTATTTATAAGAACCTTGTTTATAATAAATATAAGAACGTTGAGGTTGGGATTTGCACAAAACTTTGGCAAATGTATGGGCTGAATTAAGAACCTCATCAGACCCAGCCAAATTTTACAGGCTCTTGTGAAAAAATAGCGTAGATAAATAGCCTGACTATTGTATGATTGCTTTTCCATCAAAGAGTAATTTTACAGTAAAACAATGTGAGCTTCGTAGAATTGTTTTTACATAAGAAATCTTAATCTTAATCTTTGTAATCTTACAAAGTTATTTGTATATATAGTTACTTCGAACAATGTAAATTTATTTTTTGATTGCGCAATAAATTTACAGTACGATTACGTAAATTTACAAAAACGTAAACTATGTAATTGTATATTAAAGAAGTGAAATTTTACTTTGTGTCTGTGAATTTACTTTCTGCGAAGTGAGATTTCCAGTGAAAAGGGAGTATTTATGTATTTCTTATTTACGTAAATTTACTGAAAAAAAAATGAAAGTAACTTTGTTCATGCGGGACAGGTAATTTTACAGCCTAGAATTAAGTGTGAGCCGGTTTATTATATCAACGGTAAAAATTGCCAACTAAGCATAAACTGATAAGAAATTCGAGTCAGCAGATCAGGCGGAAACCTGTACTAGTTTTCAAATACTAACAACTCTCACGGAATTAAGACCATCTTTTCCATACATTTCATTATCCCTTATATTTAAAATAATTGCGTTAAATCTTGGTGAAAGTTCGCGGATCTTCAAAAACGTGACGATTTCTCGGTCATGGACGAAAGAACAAGAAAGGGAAGTTTCCCTTTTTGTTAACTTGGATTTGACACCGTGATTTAAGACGGCACAGTGGACCAAACTGGTTTATATTTCCTTATTTTACTTTGTTAAATGTCTAAAATGATAAAAGGGGTACAGGTCAAATAGAATTACATTTAGGAAGCAATAATTTCGATGCAACACTGAGACTGTTGGAAACCGTGAACGTAAAATATTCGGAGTGTACATTTACTCAATACCATGTGATCGCTGATTACCATGACAAGGGCAGAGACTTAAGCTGGGGAAAGCCCCAACGCAATTATAAATAAAACTTGGTGTGATGATAAAGAGTTAATTTTCAAAAGAGTTTTACGAACGAAACGCAAGGAGCTCTTAGGCGGAACTCAGTTTAAAATGGAAATTTCCTCTGTTTCACTTCCCACGTTGCTCCTAATTATCTTCCAGTGTTTCACCGTAAAATGCCTTCAACCACGTAAGTACAATTTCGGCTTAATCGATATTTTCTGAAGGGTTTACAACCTTGACACAAGCTTAAAAGATTCTGATACAAGCCTTGACCCTTTGAGTATATTTGACAGTGAGTATCGTATACAAAACTATTGTGGTCAGTGCACGTTTTGAAAAGATCTTTGATCAAGAGAAACAGAATGCTGCAGGTGGTAAGCTGTGTTTTGTTAAGAAATACGGTTAGAGAGTTTCATAACAACAGCCCGATGAAAAGGACAATTGAAATGATGACAGAAAAGTTTAGATTTGTGGCTTTGTTGTTCAGTGTTTATTGCATTATTTTGGTATTATATAGTGGTTTCAAGTGATCACTCAGCTTGTTTAGTCAGATACGCTTATTCGTGTTTGTGCTTATCATTATCAAGGAGATACCTGCTGTATTCAAGTCTTTGTCCGAGCCAGATGTAAGAGTGGATTTCGCTTGCTTGCAAAAAGAGAAGATGAAAATTGAAGTATAAGAAGGGATTTTACCGTTCCACTTAATACAATCTAAAGTGAAAGGCCAGCAAGAATTAATGAAAATATCACGTGTTTGAATTTAAAACGTTGCCCGCGGCCCGTAACTCTAAAACTGTTCAACGTATTGGAAGAAAATTTTGGGACTGGCAGATCGTAAACCACTTAACTTGATGAAACTTAATTGATCCTTGACGTCATAATTACGTTACTTTAATGTTATAACTGTCAAAATTTCAGGTTCCTTTAAAATCATGCTGTTCGGAAACAGAAAAGTTTAAGAACGTTACTGACTTCGAAAAACAACAAATAAAAGTTATTGCACGTATTTTTTAAAAACAATTTCAGTTTTGGCAAATATGTTTTTTCAAGGAATATCAGTGTTCAAATTTCGTCATAGCTCAAAAATACTGTTCTAAATATCATTAATTGTCACTCAATCTTTTTATGCTTTGTTTGCAACTTTTTAAAATACAAATTTACCAGGAAATGCTTTGAAGTTTGACACAAATGGCGGCCATCTTGGATTTCGTAAAAAAGGTATATATTGCGTAATATCTATGACGTCGCAGATCACCTGAAAAGCTACTTATATTCCAAAAAGATTGACTTCAAGACTAAGAATTACTACTTAGTTGAAAAATTTCGTCGATATTTGGACAAAAATAATAAGAAAATCGAAATTTGGCCAAATTTGGCGTCGAAAATGACATTGCTGGTAAAAGATGATACCCTTGAGGCAAAATTTTTCTAGAAATTCGTTCTCCAATACGTTTTAGGAAAAGCTGCCACATTCGGCGGTTAACTATTTCTATTGTTATTGTTATCAGAACACGTGGTTTTCACGGCGCAACCCCCGGAAAAGATCTACACAACCACAGGACAAGATTTGGTTCTTGCGTGGAATTTCACGCTTACCTCGGCGAATCTTTACAAAGGAATAAAGTATTACGTCAACAAGCACGGTAGATGGGCGGTGCTTGGAGAAGAATATAAAAATGGCGTGCGAAAAGTTAGACCACTATACAAAGGACGGGTGTTTATCGAGGACACTGGAAAGCTGAAGATCGTTAACAGCTCTTATAATGGCACAATTTCGTACAAGATTGAAGTGCGATGTTCCACGGTTGACGATGTGTGTAGAACGGTCCATGTTACTGTTGTAGGTAAGTACGGTCACTGCGGAAAGTTGTCTAGCTAAAAAATTAAAACCGTGGGGTAGCGGGGGAGGCTCCCGATCGGACGGGCAATGCCTGTCGGAAAATAAGAGTCAAACCTCTAAAACGCACCCATCTGGGCGTCAATCAGTTAGCTAATATACTCCTTAATGGTATCATAGCAGGTTACAAACACAAGGATTACACGTAATAGTTGTAATCATGAGAATCCGGGTATAAAGCGAATCTTTCAAAGTTAAATACAAGTAGGTTTAAGTAAGCGGTTACGTTTTAGCATAGTTGATGGAACTAACTGGTTCTGAAGCTGAACAAACTTTAAAAGGAGTGTACAAAGCTGTTTTGTCTCAGGTTGAACTGTGACAGTGAACATTGCTTTGTTTAATGTGTGAGCCCAAATATTTTACTGGTGAGTTGTTCATATGCATTTAAATACCTTTTGTGTTTTGTGGAGGGTCAAGGCCAACGAACAAAAGAGGTAGAGAACAAAAACCTACAACAAAGAAACCGGCCGAGTTTCATTACCATTCCGGTCTATTAACTATGGCTTTAGATAACTGGTAATTCCTTGCAAATGACTATTGTCAAATTTGCTGTTGTGAATGTTTTTCGCAATTATTTTATTCATGAACACGTGAAAAGAAGCATGACCGGGTGCGCTCAAGTTATGATCACTACTGAGCCACTACTGTATGCTGAGAGAGTCCAAAGACCACAAACGCTGTACTGGGATAACAGCTAGAATATATCACCCTCTAACCGTTGATTTGGAGCAGTTCAGCTGTGGTCATCATTTGCTATTTAACACGTGAAGCTATCACCGTAGTATTAGTTTGGTTCTTATTTTATAAAACAATATGATATGAGATGGTATGATATGATATGATATGATATGATATGATATGATATGATATGATATGATATGATATGATATGATATGACATGACA
>JAOBYE010708649.1:0-11289 GCA_025403585.1 Parazoanthus swiftii
GGCTTAAAATAACGGCCGGTCAACGGACAGTGTCCAGACAGAATGACTAAATGACCGGACAAAACCTTCCATGGCCATGCAGTCATGTTGCTAGTCAGAAATGGGGCATGTCCGAGCAAAATTCACGATCACCGTGACCGGCCATGTTCGAGAAATTATTCTAAGCCTTGTTATGTTAATGCAAACTAGTTATTACAATAAATTATCATAATTGCTGTTATTGTATTATAAAATATTACTAAATAATTATTGTCCTCACTGCTTGTGTATGCCCTACATCAAAAGTAAGCTCCACAGCTAGCTGTAAAGGTCTTGTTACACAAGGCAATTTCCTTTGCAACTGGCTGCAGTGCAATGCTGATGATAATGAAAAAATGCAAGTTGCTACATTGTACAAGTAGATGTCAGTCAGATGTTTGCAACTCTTTTTGCAACTTGCAATGCAACTCACTCTTTGTCTGTGTAAAAACTAGATGTATGTCAGCTGCCATTTGCAAAAAATGTTACATGCAAGGAAGTGCATGTTGCAAAGCAGGTTGCAGTTGACATGTTACATGCTGCAACTGGTTTCAATGCAATGTTGAAAAAAGTAAAAGATTGTTTTTTACTTTGCAAGTTACAGAAATAGCTGAGGATACATTTCATGTGTAAATTCTTCAGAATCTGCAACTACATGTACTGTTAGTAGCTTCACAATGGCATTGCACATTGCAGGTTGCTGAGAAAATTGCCTGAGTCATGTGGCTGGCCCGTAGGCAGGATTTTCGTTGGGGGGGGGGGGGGGGTGCAAATTTTGTAAAATTGGACTCTTAAAAGCCATATTTATGGGAAAAACACATTCATAAATGGCCATTATTTTAGTCACTTCAATTTACAGTAGCACCAACTGTTATGATAAATCTGTTTGCGTTTTTTCATTATCTTATTAAGCCTCCAAACGCGGGCCTTTTTGGGTCTTTTGGGGGTGCACACACACCCTACACACCCCCCTGCCTACGGGCCTGTGTAGCAACGCCTGGTTATTTGGAGCTGCAAACAGGATAAGAATTTTAAGACACCAGTGGCAGCAAAAAGGATAAAGACTCCCCCCCCCCCCCCTCCATGGAACTGGAATATTGATCAGAATTGGTTTAAAACTGTACAGTTAGTACCTTTTCGACAAAAATTAGTCAGGATCAATGTATCAATTGCATTTACTTACTGGTAGAAACAGTCTTTGTGATGCACATGGTTTGAACATATTCTTCCACTCCTCTGCATTCTCCCCCTCAGGAAAAGTCAACTGATGTACTTTATAATGCAGTTTGCCAGTTTTAGCATAAGGCCATTCGGCCAAGGAGGATTGGATTTTGTGATGAAGTTTATCCTCTGCAAGGATATGAAAATGTACTGATCTGTTGGTGAATAACACAACTGATTTCAACATATTCAAGGCTTCTTCTGTGCGAGCACCACACACCACTGCACTCACATGGATTATGGGCACTGAAGACCATTGTGATAAAGGACTAGAAATGAAAGAAAACATATAATAGTGATTGGCAACTCCAAAATATAATGAAGGGTCAATGAAAGGCATGGTGAATAACCTTGGAAAATCTTGACTGAAACTCTAAATCTTACCTACTGTAAACAAGGTCTCAGAATCTCTGATTCTTTGCATGTAATTTATCTTTAAAAATATTCCGATTTTAATACAGTTTATATCGAACAGTTTTTCGGTATATATATATATATATATATATATATGGGCTGAGATTTGTCCGTCTCCTTCTGTCTCCGAGGGTTTTTCTCTGAGTTCTCTGGTTTTCCTCCCTCCATAAAACCAACTTTCATGCCAATATATGTGCCGTCAAGCGATTAAACATAAGCCACTGGCTTGGGAGAATGGGCAACCACTTCCAGCATACAGTGTAACGACATTCAATAAAGTTTGGTTTTTAGTTTTAGTATTAGTGGGTACATACATGTGTGTCATTTTTTTTCTCCAAAATAATGCTTGCTCTGTTCAAAACCAGAATTTGGTATAATTTCAATACCCTGACTCACTCCAACTCCTAAACAACACACAGTTTTAAAATTTATAAATCATAAAGTATTTGAAAACAATTTACAGTAACCTGAACAGTGTAAAAAATTTAAATAAATAAAATTACCAACTGAGTTTTGTCATAATCTTAGTCTTCTCTTACTGGAAAATCTGAGTTCAACATCCTTCTAAAGGTTGTTCCAGGTAATAAAGAAAAGTGGTACCTGCTTTGCCACTTTGTGACAGCTTCAAAGTTTAAGTCACTTTCTTAACAATATTAATTAAGGTTTTCTCCCAACATTAAACTGAACTGATAACTCTCGACATCTTGAAAATGTTTAAATAATCCAATCAGTTATTTAAATTCCCAAAACCTTGCCTGGCCAACATATCGCGAGTTCTCAGTTCGAGTTTATGATATATAAAATTCATTGGTACCTGTTGTTTATTTTATGGTTTCATTATTTTCTCAAAAAGTGTGAACCTGTGAAGACTTTTTTACTTTACAACATTATCACAACTCATTAAATGTATACTCATGTGGCCAACTTGTTCGAGTCTAATTTGACATTTAACTTCTTTATCCACAAAGCGTGAAAAAGGCCATATATTTTTTTCAACAAAACAACTCAACAAACAGTTTTATGTTTAAAGATACGGTCGCTTTACCTTCCGGGTGATGATTGGCGATATGAACTTTGCTCGTTTCTTGTTACATGGGAAACATCCGGAGTTTTCAGAACTTGATTCTTACTCAATTCTCGAGGGCTGGAGTTGGAGACTGAATCAACAGCCAGACTTCTGTCATGCCTGTTATGAATGCTCAGCAGAAGAAACTCGAAGAAAATGATTACTATAACTAAAGCTACGATAATTTTGGAAATGAGACGCATCACCTGTTCATTTTGTTCAATGAATTCAAACAAACAGGCGTCGTGCAAAAACAGCGTATTTTAGATCTACATGTATACCCGCTCTCGATCTCCCCCCTCCGGCGGCTTCTCCATTTTGTTTGCATAGGGTTGGCCTAGCAGCCGCGCCTTGATGAATGAGTGGGGGTAGCTACTTCGTGTAAGACAACGCGAAAATAAAAAAGGTCTTCAAGACTTCATAATACTTTCCGTTTTGAATAGACCAATTTCGATATATTAAAATTCAGCCTGAAACAAAAGACATCAATACGAGGCTCTGGGGAATAAAACACAGAGTTGGTATGGATTGTTCCCCAGAGCCTCGTGCTGATGTCTTTTGTCTCAGGCTGAATTTTAATATATCGAAATTGGTCTGTTTTTAGGCGTTGCATGATAAAACATTTTAAATATTTAAGTATTGCATGTTTCTGTGGTGAAATTAACTACTACTGAGGTAAGAGATAATAAGATTTGACAGTGGTTCTGTTTTTGATGTGTGTAGACTTGATGCTTTGTAGATCTGATCAAAATGGAATGTCTGTGTGTGCTAGCTTGGCCTGTTGTTTCTAAGTGTGTATAATGTCAAGCTGGTCAAAATTATATGGACACAAAATGGGCCACTATTCCACAAAATGCCCCCCCCCTTCCCAAAAAAAAAAACTCCTTGGAAAGGTAAAGATCGATCTGAGGCCAGCTATATTTATTTTACCGTCCCTTTTCCCACTCACTGGGTCATGTTTTATAAAATTAATTAATACATGTAATATGATAAAATATAGTATAGTATTGTATAATAGAGTACAGTACAGTACAGTATAGTTGAGTATAGCATGGGTAATCAGGTACAATCCAGGATTAATCAGCGCAAGTTAAGTATTTCAAAAACTAACCTAAAATTGAATGAATGAAGTGAGTTCAATTTGTGGTCTTTGAAATATTTAGGAGTGATGATTATACCCAAAATGCACAAAGCATTGGATTTTTATTACTTCATGTTAATAACACACATTCTGGAAAGAATACTCTGTCCCATTTTGCTTGCAAACCGTCCATTGTGTAAAACTCCTCATGCACCACATTCAGCTTTTCATGTACATATTACAGTAACTTTTGCTGTTATCATCATGTTGTGACTGATCGCCCAAGATTTCCAGCAAATTGTTTATTAATAGCTGTGTTCTTATTGGATGCCTTGTCTCTTAAAGTGTAAACTAGGTGTAGTTACCAGTATAGTATAGTAAAGTATATAATATAGTATAGTATAGCATAGTATAGTATTAAATTTAATAGTATAGTATATAATATATAGTATAGTATAGCATAGCATAGTACAGTATAGTATACAAATGTATAATAAAATATTATATAATAATACTTTTTAAATAACATAAAAATTATAAGTTAAAATAAATATAAACATAGCTTTATTGAACCTTTTATACATTGCTGTAGGCACTTCATACATAAAATTCTATTTTTTCAAAATTTCTGGTAGTCTGGGCACAGAAGAAAGTACACTGTAATACATTCACAGATCTGGGCATTTCCACTTCTAAGACTTATAATAATAATAACCATTTTACTCCCAACGTTTTGTATCCTGTCTCTTGGTAGCAGTTACACTCAACAGTGTTTTATAATTCAATTCTTGTTCTTGACCACATCAAAGCTTGAAACAATCAGCATCAAAGTTCTTGTTTCAAAAGTGTTTGCCCACTTAGATGTCAACCGGTCTGTCACTCTCAGTTTTGATCTTCTATTGCCAGAACAAAATGCTAATTGCCATTGCTACACAACAGAGCGCAACGTAAGGACTTTTTCTTTCACCTGCAAAACAAATCAGATTGAGTCAAGATACTCAAGAGCAGAGAGGTTGGCGCAAAAGTAAGATCATTGCCTGGTAACTCTAGGGTCCCTGCTTCAGTCCCTGGCCTGACTGAGGGTTGAAAATTTGTTGAATCCTATGTTCCCATTTTCAAAACAAAAAGATTAAGGTATTGTTAGGTACCTACAGTACCACATAAAATTTATGGCTAAAGTTTAGTTTTTATAGTTTTAGGGTTTAACTTTTGCACCCCTATCCCTCGTCAATTTTTTTCAGGAGTTTCATCCTCTGGATTTACTCTCCATGGATTTAATTGTAGTTGCTTACTAAAAAGTGGCTGGCTGCTACCTGTTTTGCAAGTTTTGTATCCCTCCCAGAACTATGAAAAGGATTTTTTCATTTTAGTCGTGTAGGTTTTAGTTAACTTTGGAGAACTAAATATTAAAGATTGTTACCATATTTGACCACGAAAGCACCCATGCCTGAGCAAGCACCCACCCCCCTTTCAGACAAAGGTTTTTGCATTGGGTATTAATGGAAGAATAGTTGTGGTGACATTTTTTAAGCACTGCTGTAACAAGGTCCACAATATTTTTTGTTTAATGCCATTTTAAAAGCATTGCAAAAGGTTGTTTTATCAATTCATGAAAATTAAATGCTTTTTAATACAATAAAATTTATTTAAAAAAAGTATTTTGCTTGTGGTGTTTACTCTCAGCTTTTGCAGTTGTGTCACATGATCACGGCCTTTGGGATTCAAGTATCCATTTGTGAATGAGTTGATTTCAATTGGTTCTTTGTGGTTGCAATTGTAATTGCTGATTCTCGCTTCTAGCTTTTAAACAGCTTTACACTTTTCATACTTTATGCATTTTGTAACAATAAAAGAAACAAGTTGATTTGAAACATAGTTGATATAACTAACTTGTTCTGAAGCTCAACAGACTTCAAAGGGAGTGTACAAAGCTGCTTTGTCTTAGGTTGAACAAACTGCGACAGTACACATGACTTTGTTCAATGTGTGAGCCCAAATTTTTTTACTGGTAAGCTGTTCATATGCATTGTTTTCAATACCTTTTGTGTTTTGTACACCTTTAACACCAACAAACAAGAGATAGAGAAAAAAACATAGAACTAAGAACTGGCTGAGTTTCATAACCACTTCTTTCTCTTAACTATGGTTGAAATTAAAGGGAAAAACTTGAAATATTGTGAAATGTTATAAACCACATGGGATAGAAAAAGTTTGGCTGGAGTCTTGTTTGAATTATTGCCAAGACAAGGTGCTAATAACAGTGTCCTCAAACATACATACCTATTCGAGCTGCTTTCCAAAATATTCCTAGTAACCTTCAGTAGAATGTCAAGAATACAGCAATAGTTAGAATAACATACCATCCTGTACCCCATTCAAGCATTACATCCTGATTTCTACCTACTTTCCTCATCAAATGGTGAATTATTGCAGCTCTAACAAATAACGTTTTCATCCGCCAGATCTATCTTTGTTACTGATTAAATATTTGTTAGTTTACATGTACATACCAGGACGTATTTGTCACTTAATTATTTTATTACTGTAGTTCACATACCTTTTGGGTATAAAAATCAAAAATCTTAAATTTTACAACATATTTTAAAATTAACTTACTGAATAGATATACACTATAATACTTAATAGTACATTATCATAATTACAAACTAGTTGCAATGTGATAACATACGTATTTCCATTAGGTTATCTACGCGGCTCATGTAACTCTTCTATTTTGCGCTATTGATCGTGCATGCACAAAAGCCTTTTGTTGTATTTTGAAACCCCCAAAATAAATACATTTGACACGTCGAACGCCGGCAAAAAATGCACCGACCAGGCTCGTCCACTATCGTATGTCACCCTGTATTGACATAATTACTCAAATTGCGCCGTGATTCACACGGATTTCAAAAATTCTGATGACATGCTACTAATAACATAAAATAACTGCAAATATTCCTTACCCGTGTTTATTTTTGTCCAGTAACGTGGGTGCGATCGCTCGAATGTAGGCACACGTACATATCAGTAGTAATACGACGGTCAGCAAACTTTGGAAGTTAAAGATCGCCGACTGTGAAGTCAAAACAAGTAGTTTTAGAAAAACAAAGAGCATCGGGACAAAATTTGTTCATTAATGAAATATCTTACCATAGTTGTTGAACCTAAAGTTCAAAAACTGAGCTGAAATTTGAAATGATTTCTCCCCTATTTTCTTGCTTCTTTACTTTTTCTCAAAGCATGGGTGACACCGCTGACACGGAAGATCGACTGCCGCCAAAATGCGTGAGTTTCCCAGCATCCAACGCGTCACACTTTTTTATTCCAATGGCAGTGGAAGTGTCCGTCCTGCACGCATGGGACTGTCTAAGATGTTTTCATCGCAAAAATGTGGCGTCAGCTTCGACCCACCAACTATAGTTGTTTATTACCTCGTCAAACTGTCTGGTAAGTTACTCAAACTCACATTTCTTTGTAATATCAGACGGAGTTGAGTCGGTTTCATCGCTGTCAACTACTGAACTAGCGTATTGAAACTGGAAACAAAACTCTTGTTGTTGTTCCCCACAAATCCGTAGCAAAATCAAAATTGGTAATTATTGTTCCACAAAAGTTGCTGCATATTATGTGGGAGCGTGGTTGGACTCGGATAGATTGCCATTGGCAGATTGGCAGCATAGACTATTTGACGTGTTGTGGTTGTCCTAAATTTGTGTTACTAAAAGTGTGGAGTTACTAAAGGTCATAACCCATAAGTGATGAAAGTAGACTTGGTGTAGCCGATCGAAAGCAGCCAAACGCTTTCTCGATTGAATTTAAATGAATTTCGGTTGAGTTGGGTAATCGAACTCTGGGTTTTCAGTGAGTTCTATTCCTGAACCAATTGAGTGACTTGAACTACATAGTTTGATTTGTTTGACTGTGTTCAGTTAATGAGTAAAATTGTATATGAAATTTGTGTTCAGCAATCAAAAGTTCCATAGTTAAGCATTGAGTTGATTACTGAACCCAATCAAATTCAATCAAATGATTGCATCAGTAGTTTGATTGAGTTTATTACTGAACCCAATCAAATTCAATCAAATGATTGCACTGGTAGTTTGATTGAGTTTGAATGAATTCCTTTACTTCAGGAATGTGCAAGTGGCTATGTCAGGGAAGTGTAAAACCACTCTGTTTTTGAGAGGCCTAATTTTTTGCTTAAATGAATATCAAATCTGAACAATCGTGAAGTCTAATCAGGACCCCTGGTAGTAACCCAAAGAACTTCCATAAATTGCTAAGCAACATCAGTGTTAATCACAGTTATCTCATAGACTGAACTTTCATGGATTGCTGTTTATCTGGAAATTACAACTCCATTTCTTTCATGTATCATAGTTTGTGTTTGTCATTCCTTGTTCTTGGATGAATGAATAGTAAGTTAGAGTGATTTCAAAGTGACTCCTTTATTTTCATTGTTGATGAGTGATGTTGATACCATGACAACAGTTTTATTGAGTTGAGGAAGCTTGGGAAAATAGACAAATAACATATTATAATAATTATATTAAGTTCTGCCATGTGGAATCGAACTATAACAGAAGTGAAAATATTATAATTTCTGTGGGAACTATATGCTTTAGTACTTCCTTACACTGTATATGTATATTTGCAATGATTTGTTTACTACAATCATGTAAATATGATACAGATCAGTGACTAAGGCCCCGCTTATAATATACCAGATAGCTTTCAACCTGGCATATTGCAGTCTTTGTAAAGTTTAACAGGTTTTGTGCTGCACAGAAACCTGCCTGATTTTTGAAAGTCTTGCATCTAGCATTTGAAATGATACAAGAAGGGTGCCCCCAAAATGATCTAAAGTTATCTGGTATTGCGTAAAGGGCCCTGCCCCATGCTGATATGAAATCATTGTTGTAATGAATACAGTTATTTAGTGGAGTTTGTAAAGATAATTAAATTTGACTGACAAGTATGTTTGCAACTTACTGAAGGCAAACTGCACAGGAGGTCAATACCAGTCAGAAAATTCACTGCTGAATCAAGGTCTGTTTACATTTCTGCATTCCTTAGTAACACAGCATACAAAAATAAGATTTTGTGCTGATGCATAAATTGTTCCATTACACAATTATACAGTGTAAACAGGGAAAGTTTTTCGCGGCACAAAAACCTTTTCAATATGTACATAGTACTTTCAAAAGTGTTACACCTCAATCCAAAAAAGCACAAAAGGTGTGCTGAAGAAATTGTTCAAAGTGAAAATGGAAGGCCTATCTACTATGTTTTTATGACAGCATGAAAACTAATCTAGTAATAGTATAAATGAAGCCTTAGGTAAAAGTTTGAAGCTAACTTTGACAGCTCAGGCCCGTAGGCAGGGGGGTGCATAGCCCCCCCCCCCCACAGACCCAAAAAGGTCCGCATTTTGAGGTTTAATAAGACGGCGAAGAAACCCAAATAGGTTTTTCATAACAGTTAGTGCTATCGCAATTCGAAACGACTAAAAAAAAAAGTTGTAAGTGTGTTTGTCCCATACCTTTAGCTTTTAAGAGTCCAAGTTTACAAAATTTGCACCCTCCCAACAAAATTCTTGCCTACGGGCCTGCAGCTACATTGAGATGTAAGGTGGAATATCCAAAAACTACATGTAAACCGATTACAATAAGTACTGTAAAAATTATACAGGTTAAAAGTCCTGGTTTCATACTCGCTTGTGAGGTTTTCTAGATTTGACACAAGATAAACTTGCTAACAAAAACCAATGCAAGCACAGTAAGATGAAATCATCCCAAATTTTAAAATCTTCTTGAAAAGACAAGGGGTTCTTTAGTGTGTAAAAATCAAATCAAATCTTAGATATTTGATGGCTGCAGAAACTGGGAGAGGGGCTTTTCGTTATGAATGCTTGTAACAATAGTTATAACTTGCAATTTGCAGTAAGAATGTTCTAGCCATCCAAAAGAAATGAGAGAGTGCTTTGATTTCATTGCAAGTTGTAAAAAATATCAGGAAATTATATTTGTTTTAAAATTTTAATACTTATTTTGTTTGTATCCTGGGCCCAGTTGTTCAAAAGAGGGCCAAGGTTAACCCAGGGTTAGGCAAAACTTTGAAGTTAACAAAATTCCTTCATCTAGAAACACATCCGGTCCTTCCAAATTATTTTAATTGAAGAACACCTGAAGGAAACCAATTTACCTAAACCCAAAATGACAGCCCAAAACAATCTTCAAAGAGGTAAACCCAATCACGGGTTAAGGTTTTAACCCTGGGTTAGTGCTAACCCACTTTCAAACAACCAGGCCCTGATGTAGTATGAGAGTTAACCGAAGTGGTGCTTTATGTTTAGTGGCATTGACAAATTAAGTTTTAACCTTTGTGTGCATTTATTTTTCAGCATTTCAGAGACAGCACAGGCCTTGAAGAACAGTTCCAACCACAGACACTACTTAGAAGATGTAAAACTTAAACAAGTCAGTGTACATGATGTACATTATTTTCTGATTATTGCTGTGCAACAGAAAGCCTTGATTTACCCTTTTATGGTTACTGTATACCTTTGTGGGCAAAATTTTCATAATTTTTTTTTTTGCGGAAATTGAGTCAGAGAGATATATATCTATCAAATTCTGATAAAAAAATTTTGACTTTTGCCTTTATTATATGGTAATTTTGCACTTTTCTATATTCGTGAGAATTTACAACAACACGAGAGGTGTTATAATCTCCTAGTCCTATTTACTTTTGAAAATTGATCCGCAGCAACATCCGGGACTTTCATATGCATACGTACGTTACTCGCATAATATTTATATTTATATTGATATGCGCATATGCGAGCGATCGAGCTTTGCGAGAGTGCGGAGTTATGCCTCGAAGAAACAATAGGTCTCCTTGGTGTAAGAGGGGGAAAAGACGAGGACGAAAGAGAAAGGAAAATGTCAAGTTTCTTAGCCCGAAGAAAAAAGTATTAGCTGCCAGTGATCATGGTACGAAAAGAGAGGAGACGAAAGTTATTCCAGTGTCGAAATTGAAAGTCGTGTAGCCGAAGAGTCATCGAGTCGTAGAAAAAATATGTTTAAGAAAGCTAACTTTCCATCTGACTCAGAATGCAGTTCTAGTAAAGAGGAAGATTCTGACTGTCAGGAATTATGATCCGATTACTTGCATATAACCCAAACAAAGCAAGGAAGATTCCGACTCAATTGAAGCCGCTAATAATAGCTGCTCTTTGACATCCTCTGGCTTTTCTTCCACAGTGGTGGACTTCTTTTTGCTTTGCAGTTGACTTCGTTCTTGCTTTTGATGATTTATTATTGCGTTTAGTCCTTCTAAGAGTTTCCTTTGGCTTTGACTTTTTTGCTGCCGTACACTTTGGCCGTCCCATTATTGAAAAGTCATACAGAGCTAGAGAACAATACGCAGTTTTCGCGCTGAAATGTTGTTCATGTCTTTCTGTGGTTAATGCGCGGCCGGAGGT
>JAOBYE010708671.1:0-11285 GCA_025403585.1 Parazoanthus swiftii
GGAACCACAGCAAGCCGAAGGTGTGAATATTTTCGGGGGACAGGGGCATGCTCCCCCCATAAATTTTGAAAATTAGTTTGTCTGAAAACGTCTTTCCTGGGTCTTAAAAACCATTTGAAACAAAATCAGTGTCTAAAACTAATAAAACTTTTCCCATTTTTTTCTCAGACTTTGGGCAATTTACTGAAGTGACAGACAGACAGACAGAGTTATTTTATTGGTGCCGTGTAACCAAAAAGATACATTGGTGTTTGCCCAATAAACATTATTGACTTTTGTTTATTTTGCTTACATTCTAATTTTAATTGGGAGAGAGGGCCTTTTCTCTTTTTATAAAGCAATTCTAAATATATTTAGAAATTGTTGCAGCCAACTTGGCTGGGGGATCTATCAAAAGCTGGAATTTCAGTTCCCTTGATTGTTGTTTGATTCCTTCTTTAATATCTTCATTTAGCTTTACAAAGGAAGATTTCCTCAAATTATCATAAAAAAACCCAATAGAGCAGAAAGTGTTTCTCATCTTCTGTTTTTGATTGGCAGAAAAGTGACACATTTGTTGGGAAAAAACTGGGGGAGGGGGGGCCGACCCCTCCCTTGCTACAGCCCTGTACGTTCAAGATGTAGGAGCTCCCTGGGAGGTCAGGCACAAACCTCTCTGGGGTCGAAGTATGACTTGGCCAACATATTTTCAAGATGTAGATATCTCTCTGGTTGTTGTTGCTTCAACATGATCATGGGATCTGTTTGCCGCAGCAGTGACCGGGCAGCACCAAGTTCTCGTAACTCAATTAGCTCCAAGACAATCTACAGCAATTCAAGCATATAACAAATACTTGAGGTATATTCATGAGAGTTTTCCCTAACAATTAAGACCTAAAGATGGGCATTGGCCTGCAGTAGTAAGGATTCTCCTGGACATCTACCAACCTGCTGCCTTAACAAACATTTCAGCTCAAACAAAATTATCAGTTCATTTGTACTGGTACCATCTCCATACAATACCAATATACAACAAGCTACTTTAAACATTTTGTTATTGTAGTCAGGCATGGTAGCTGAGACAAAAGTTGTTTTTTAAAAAACATTGTCTCTGACTAAAAGGTTTATGAGCGTTAAAAGTTCCAGACATTTCAACCGATATCTTCAGTCGTCTTCAATGGAATAAAGAATTGAACTCGAAAACTTCGATTAAAATACAGTATGAGAGAATTACAATTATTTGACATTGTCTCTGACACAAAGGCGATTGTATACGGCCAGGATTGAAATGTGGTTGTTTCCCGCATTTTTTGTCCCCCAAGGGAATGTCATGCTTCAAGGAATAGTCTTTTGTGGTACGCGTGTTCCGTTGCTATGATCTCTGCATTCTTAAAATCTATAATGTGGCCATTTCTGTGGGCGTGTTGTGCTATTTTTCGAGTTCTTGTTGAAGTTTCTGGTCACTCCTTGATGTTCAGCCAATCTCTATCGGTTTGACCATAATAGACCCAAGCGCAGTTGTCACATTTAATTTTGTAAACAATGTCTCCTGTTTTGTCCTTGTCGAACCTGTCTTTCGGGCGGGGAAATAACTTTCCAATTGTGGTCACAGGTTTGAACGATATGCGAACTCCCTCCCTTCTCAATATTCTTGATATTTTGTCTGACACGCTTTGAATGTATGGAATAGTGACACGGTTGTTTGGCTTGCTCTGAGACTGTGTGATATTCTCAACAAGCTACTTTGTTATAAGAAATTAAGGAGCTTAATCAGATAAAGCGAATTATGAAAAATTAATTATTATATTAATTAATAAGTTAACAAGGAATCTAATTTTTCTTTCCAGAATGGGCATTTCCAGTAAGGTGTAAGTTGGTAAACATGGAACATAATTTTTCAGCTGTAAGAGAAAGCAACTGCCGTACAGTTATAACAAAAACACCACCAACAAGGACATTGTACATGTACATGTAATTTGTAATATTTATACTGTACTTCTGACAGGAAGATTTTTATTACTGGGAGGTTTAAAAATGAAGATAAAACAACAATATAATAAGAAACAAATCATGAACTCTGTAATGAAAACAAACAAAAGTGACAAAAAGTGCTTACTGGATAAATCCAAAACCAAAAATTAAAATTGCACTAAAGTGCATAAATGCTGTAAGATATTTTTAAAATCAAAGTACAGAAATCACAATTGAAATCTCTTTGGACAAGCTGGAGTGACATTTCCAAAAGCACTCAAGTTTTCAGGCTATTAATGCACAGGTTTCAAACAGATGAACTGGTACTGTAGGTGTTGGAACAGACAGAGAAGGAGCTGGGGGTTTATTGAGGGCTAGAGATACATGTGTTCACATACATAGTGTAAAACTGTGGTGAAAGTAGGTGTCAGAAATGAGATCAGTAAATGTTACTTGTGATGCATAGTGCATTGTTTTGAAACCGATGCATCACAAGTTCCTAACATGGTAGCATACCTGTTCATAGAGGTCAATAAGGGTTTTGTCTGGAAGCTTCAGAGGTTGAATAGCCTGTAACACAGTGTCCCAGTGACCATTGTTGATTTCAGTAACAAAACTTTCCACACTGTCTACAGTGTTCAGCGTGATCCCTGTCTCCTCCTGGATATGAATAAATGATTAATTGACTAAAACTGGTATCTAAATCAAAATGCATGACTGTCTGTTTTTAGCTACATAGACAATCATTATATACTTTCTGGTACAGTACATGAATTGAGATTATACGAGTTTCCCCAAGATGCACTGTAAGAATCTCTCGAGGTTCTGCACACTATTTCAGGAAATGAATGTACAAGGACTTTTCTTACAAAGACACAAGACAGAAATGAAGTTGTCAGGATACATGTAAACAAATCACAGTAAAATTTAAATTGGCACATAAAAGAAGTTTTTAATACTAAATTGCATTTTAATAACAAAGATAATTAAAACAACTATGTAATTGGTAAATGTTCTTTGCCTTTCTTTTTAGGGTAAGAAAAATCACCAGAACAACAACAAGGCAATGCATACTCTGGAATGCATTTTCAAGAACTTTTACAGAACTAAGTCTAAAATCAAGTCTAAAAAATTTTGAAAATCAAACTCAAGGACCCTCGACGACTATATTCTTATACATGGGAAAATGAATTCATGGCAATCTAAGAATAAAAAAAGCATTGCTACATGGCCACTTGTCTGTGCAGATGCACAGCCACCAGGATGAGTCACTGATTTTATTGGTTATGCCAAGACAGCCAGAGTTATATGTTTAGGGTTGTTTCCTGCAGTTAGCACAGTACCCAGAAAGCCCTTCCCTAGCTACATGTATGCCCTCTGAAAAATATGAGTGCTGATCAATAAAGAAATCAATACTTACCTGCAATGTTGCCAATGCTCGAGGCAAATTGTTCTCTTTAAGAAACTGCTGGATAAGTCGGACCACACTGGAGTAGAAAATAGTAAAGTATTTTTTCAAGAATTACAAATTACAAAAGAACCTGACATGAACTATAACAAACTTCAGCACTTGACCTTACTAGTATGCCTGTATGGTACTAGCTCCTGGGATAATTCAAAGAATACTCGATCCTGGTTAGGTTAATCATTCCATAGATCCATTTAATCGAAATCATATTTCAATTTTACAAGGAACATTAAGAGCCGGCTCCGGGTAAACAATATTATTAAAAACACGGAACATATTTGTTATTTTGTACGCTTGTTGGCGTATCGCTGAGTAATACGTAAATTAGGTTGACATTACAAATAACCTGATGTTTATAGTTCTTTGATAAAACTTGTGGTACATACTGAAAGCTGGTTACTAAAACTGGAGTTCTATATAAACAAATGAAAATGCATTATGATTATAGGTAGACCGCAGAGGGAATCGTGCGCACATGTCAGAGCGATTTCGCTGTGTATTCATTCGTTCCGTTGGATGCAAAAAAAACATCAAAAACAAAATGCGTATTTCTACCGTAAATGATAGACGATAACCTGGTATGATAGTCTGCATCACAGGATCAAAAGAGATCGGAAAAAAAGGCAAAACTACAACTTACTCTGCAGATTCAACTTCAAGCGCCATCTTGGAAGTGATCAAACCAGCAAAGGATTGTGGGATGGAGACGCCAAGTTGGAGCAAGTTTTAACTGAGAGGGAGAGGGAGCGGAGCTCTTTTTGTCATGTGCGGTGAAATGTGATTTCAACTGTTCTTAAAAATATAAATATGCCCTCACATCAACTTATAAATTACCTGTGCACATCCCTATTCTTTAAAAGTTGATATTTAAGAAATATTAATATAATACTGTATATCCTTACAACCGAAACGAAAGTTGCATATACAATTCACCCTTCCCCCTTCGAGTTTTTTTTTCCTGAAGAACATGCCCGCGAAGGTCGATGGGACAGAACACCAAAAGCAAAATGGCGACTTCAGTCTTTGCACGAGGTCGCGGAAGAGGTCGTGGTACTGCACCGCATCAGGCACTCAGGCGACCTGGAGAAACTCCTGAACAAAAAGCAGAGACAGCAGTAGCAACGTCTGCAAGTGGAAGAACTGAAGAAAATGGTGATTTTAGTGTGGAATCGCTCAAAAAAGCCATTGATGAACTCAGATTCAAATCATCAGATGAAACTCTTGCAGGCGTTACGAGACAGGCGAAAGAATTTGCTACGACGGATGAAAAGCTAAAACATATCGTGGATCTTCTTTGTCAAAAGTGCAAGGCTGACTATGAGTTTTCTTCCACAGCAGTCGCTGTTGGTAATAGGCTTTGCAAGTTAGACGAAATTGGTCCCAAGTTTCGAGGTTTTCTTTTGAAAGCTGCTCAAGAAAACTACAAAAACCGGGAAACGATCAAAGAAAAATCTTTAACTCAGTGGCTTGGGGTTGTCTGCTTTATATGCGAAATTTTTAAGGTTCTTCGTGTAAACGAAGCCCCTTTAAAGCCGCTCGCTGGCCCAGTGTACGTTATGCTAACGGAACTACTGAAGGGAAAGGAGAATGCAGAGGAAATTGATTGTTTCAATATGCAGTTTAGGGACATTGGAAAGTTATTAGAATCAGTTGATGAGGTATGTTTTATTCTTTCTAACTTAGAGTACTTTCTTTTGGACTGGTCTGGTTGGACTAAAAGAACTGGTTTTGGCTAAGAAGTGCAAATGGAAAAATCAAGCCTGACCTAGCTGGCAAATCACAGACAAGTTATGGGAACTTTCGCACATGTTCCTCTCCAAAAATTAAACAAAAACATAAATAGCCAAAATTGGCAGATATTTCTTCCTGCCACACCTTACTAAATGTCTAAGCTCTAGTTAACCGTTTTGGGAGAACTACTTGAGCAGTAGCTTTTCTCCATGAGCAGTGTGGCCAGGATCAGTTCTAATGTGTGTGCTCCCTTTGATAAAATTACTGGTTGCAGGCCCGTAGGCAGGATTTTTGTCGGGCGAGGGGGGTGTTAATTTCATAAACTTGGACTCTTAAAAGCTAAATTTATGGGACAAACACACTTATGGTCATTTTTTTAGTAGTTTCGATTTACGGTAGCACCAACTGTTACGATAAACCTATTTGGGCTTCTTCATCGTCTCCTTAAACATCTAAATGCGGACCTTTTTGTGCCTGTGGGGAGGGAGTGCATACACCTGTACGCACCCTGTGCACCCCCTGCCTATGGGCCTGGGTTGGACCGACCAAACCAATCGAATGGAAAGTGGTTTAAACTGTGGGAACCCAAAGGTGCCCAGGGTTGGCGAGGTTAGTGATAATTGAAATGTGAGTCAAACACAATGTAGAGAAAAGCTAACACCCAAAATTTCTGGTCAGTATTCTTTAATTGTTCAAAACTTACAGTTGAGTTGTATGATGCTATAAGTCAAACTTATAGCAAATGTATGGCAAAAGAATCTACAATTCAAATTAATTCATTAGAAAATGAAATGCGATTTTATTTTAGTGTTTTACTTTAAGATTTACTGTATTAAGTTCTATCAGAACCAAAGCAATATGCGCTAAATGGAACAGCAATCATGAATTGATACATCTTGTCATTTCCCGCTTTGAAATATTTATTAATAACTTTTAGCTCATCCATAGTTTACATTATCTTATCTGTTGTAACGAATGCCTCTATAGACCTTTGACCTGGTTGTTGTCTTTGTTTTTTTCTTGGGGACATTCTGCAGTTGTTCAGGTTGTTTTGCATTCAATGAGAAACCTCCATGATTGAAACCACATGTTCTGCAAACTGCTTCCTGCTACTAAAACAAAACCTGATTTGTCAAGCCCTCCCATATTCTTTGCCAATAAAAATGCACGTTTCAAAAAGCAGTTGTGTCTTGAAATACCAACAAGCTTCACTCAATTGGCGACGTTTCCAGAATACTCGGAATATCTGCATTCCTTTTCCGCAATAATTATAAATTCTACTCAGTTTTTTTTGTTTGTACTTGAAGTGCTATTTGTGAAGAGCTACATTAAGAATGAAATGATAAGTAAGCTGCTGGACAAAATTTGTTTATTTATTTTCTTAATCATCTGCGGAAAAGTAGCCGCTGCACTTCTGCCAGATTTGGACAAGTAGCCGAGGCTATCATCATGCAGCACCTTGATTTGAAACCCCTGGATGTGTTAAACTGCCACAGCTAAAGAAAAAGATAGGATTTTTGTAATTTTCAGGTTTTTTTACTGACTAACCCTTCAAATTTTGAAAAAAATCCATGATACCAAAAATAAAACTGCTCTAGCCTTAAGTGACATAAAAAACCCTGGAAACAAACAAGATTTAAACTCATAGCTCCCGATTTCCTTTAAAATTAGTACTAAAAGTGAGTTTGTCTTCTGTGTAGGCAAAGATGGCAGAGTTGCTTCGAGATGTCCGAGACACAATTATAACACAAAAGACCTCTGCAAGATCAAGATGCCTCCTTCTTGAAATTATGGAACTCCGATCTTTAAACTGGGCAATGACCAAGGATGTGGAGCAGTACTATGCAGACACCTTGGCTGATCTTATGGCACAAGAGTCTTGAATAGTGGCTTGTCTACTGCATGGAGAAACTTGGAAAAAATACTAGACTTATTGTATTATATGATTATAATACACTGGAAGGACTTTGAAAGTAATTGTGACTTGCTTCCAAAAATTATTTTTGTATTTGTCCTAAAATGCTACATATCCCCGGTAGTAAAGCCATCACATCTGCTTGGTAGATGTGATCATCCAGTTATAACCCCTCCCCCCATACAATGTCCATCTAATTTATTCCAGTTAGAAGTTCTTTCCTTATCAATTTTACTTGTTTCCTCATGAATTACACAACTTACTTTAAACCGAGAGTTAAGAAGCTAGAATGCAAGTGGAGTTTGGAACATCAATTTTAAACATACTGTATGTTATACATGTAGTTTGTTAGTTTTGATCTAATTCTCAGATGGTATGTGTATCTGCCAGTTCTGAAACATTTTCTTTTATACAACTGATAAGCCCCTTCCCCCATCTCCTCTCCCCCATTCATAAGCCCACCCAAAACTCCAACCCAAGAACTTTAATGCCATGTACACACCGCCTCATGCAGACTACTACATGTACTACTACTACTTGGTCGCCTGCAGGCAGGCCACCACATGTTCTCTTCAAATGTTTGTCAGCCATCAGGGAAGCAGAGTTCTCCCGAAGGGCTGGTGACTGGCAATTTTCTCCATATATTCGACTTGATCACGTCTGCTACAAGTTTTTGTATGCTGTAGAATTCAAAATTTTCTTGGGGGTATGCCTCCAGACTGCCCTAGAAAGCTCACACCTTTGGTTCTCTTCTCCTCTTACTTTATCTTCATCTCCCTTTACTATGTCTCGTTTGGGAGAACCCCGGGGAAGCTGTCTCTCTAGTGTTGGATGTTCCAGTGTCCCTCTTTAGCATGTCAATATAGGTTGGTTTTTGGTCTTCCTGACCTCCCATGTCCATGTGTGGGCTCCCAAAGCACTAGTTTCTGGGTACTCATCTCTTGTTGTCTGTAGCAGTGACCAGCAAGTTGAAGTCTGCATGAAGCGATTTTATCACTGACAGCCGGTAGCTCACTATATAAAGTTATTTGTTCGGTGTATGACTGCTCAAGAAAAGTTTAAGGCTTTCTGCAATATTCTAGTGTACCGTATTTTCTCGATTAAACGCCGGACACCGATTAAACGCCCGTCTCGTTTAAACGCCGGGTCAAAACTGCTAATTTTAGAATAAACGCCGGGGGCGTTTGTTTGCGTCGAGCCAACGCTGCGCTGGGTTAAGGTGCTCCCGTAGATGAAAACGACCCATTCGCGGATCTAGAGCCGGACGTTTTCGAAGAAGAACGTGATGAGATTGTCGTCCACGAAGATTTAGCCGATTATAACACAAACATTGCGAACGTTTGTTGATACAAACATAAAGGACGTTAGCGACATTGCCGTTTTTAAACTTTAAACGTTTTGTTCTGTTTGCATAAATACTGATTACAATATACATGTGCCTTATGTAGTACCGTATGTAATACCGTATGTATTAGATTACAGGGACGGGAACATTATATGTACGCAGGCCCGTAGCCAGGATTTTTGCTGGAGGGGGGGCAAATTTCGTAAACTTGGACTCTTAAAAGCAAAATTCATGGGGCAAACACACTTATGGTCGCTTTTTTTAGTCATTCCGATTTACGGTAGCACCAACTGTTACGATAAACTTATTCGGCTTTCTTTATGGTCTTATTAAATCTCCAAATGCGGACCTTTTTGGGTCCGGGGGGGGGGGGCGTGCGTACGCACCCGCGCACTCCCCCCTGCCTACGGGCCTGTGTATGTCAGGTCGGGTTCAAGGGAGAAATCGTCCCTCCTTGACAAACTGCCCACGGGTCTCAATGTGAAATAATAAATCGATCTAAAAAATGATGAAAATTTTACTTTATTAATAAACGCCGGACCCCGATTAAACCCGGCATCAAATAAACGCCGGGACCCTGAGGTCCATTTTTAAATAAACGCCGGGGGCGTTTAATCGAGAAAAAATACGGCATGACCCATTTAGCAATTTCTTTTACAAGAGCTTCTGTCAAGTTCCAGCCCTCACACCCATAGAGCAAGATTGATTCAATAGAGGCTATGAAGAATCTGATTTTCAATTCTCTATTCATATTGGACTTCCATAGATTGGTCAAACCACTCAGAGTTTTTCAGGCCTGCGCTTTTCTTATGCAGATGTCTTTTTCTGAGCTACCGACCCAAGATCCTAGATATTTAAAGTCCCTTTCCCATTCAAGTTCAGTGACATCTGCTGTACATATTGGTACTGGATCTTCAATGTTGTAATAAACTGAGGATATTTGGAAGCTGTGATATTTAGAGTTTGTGTACCTCCTGGAGGTCTATGATTTCCTTGGATTTGGGGAATTATTAATCAAGACCTGGAATTCCTTGGAAACGTGATACTTTTGTAAGTGATCCTGAAAAAATCATTGAATTCTATATTTTTCGCCGAATGCTTGAAAATATTTGCTTTATTGGCTTAAATATTTAGTGCTGTCAGTCAGTTCGTACAGGTCATGCCAGAAAACCAGGAAAGTCGTGGAGTTTTTCAACATTTGAAATTCCAGACCTGGAACCTTTGCAGAATGAAAATTAGTCATGGAAAGTCATAAAGAATCGGATCTGTATGAATGTAGAATAAAAATTATAGTAGCCACAGAAAACCAAGGAGAATGGCTTCACTTGAGGATACACAGGACACAATACAGGTGTTTGTCTTAAACCGAGCGTAGCTTGCAAGATGTTTGGGCTATCTTCATTTAAGTCAGATTTTCTGAAAAGTTGGTAATGGTAGCAGGGATCGCGTTAACGCCAAAATCGCGCATTTTTACGCAAAGTGTCTCAAAAAATGCGTTTTGTTATTTGGAGTGCGTCCCTTGTACACAAACATTAAATCAGCTCAAAGCTCCATCTTTAATACGGGACCCCTTAACAAACCTTTGGGACCCCAAACAGGCAGGATTAAGGAGTCCCGGGACTCGCAGCAAAACTTTCCAGCGCAATCCCTGGGTAGATTTACAAAATCTGGTTAGGATTTGGAAGCGATCCTCGTGACCGATCAGCTTTTGGGATGTTTTCAAATTTTTAGTTCATGGATTTCGTAAAACAATGTAAGAAAAGTCTTGAGAGTTCAGATGTAAGATGTTTGGGCGCGATTGGAGGTGTTTTAGAGCAATTTTTTGCGATCGCTGTTCACTTATCGCTCTAAAACACCTCCAATCGCGCCCAAACTACACACAAGAAACAAACACAAGGTAAACTTAAGGTAGGTGAACTTTATTTCCAGTATTTTTGTTTTAGAAATTTTGGCTAAATTTATAAGACTTTGTATGGGAATACTTTTATAATAGACTTTGTATGGGAATATTTTAAATAATAGACTAACCACCAGCTTGGGCTGCCTGTGGTCTAAGAGAACATTTTTTGTTAGGGATAGAGATTGTAAATGTCTGATTCAAAAACATTGACCGATAGAAAATCGGTACGTGTGTAGTGGATTCAGACAAATTTTTGGGAGCAGAGCTTTGTTCGACCAATCACTGATCAGAATGTTACGCGGGAAGATTCAAGACGGCGGCTGTAACAGGTGAGGAAGTTGTTGAAGAACAAAAAGAGACTAAAGGTAAATGAGGAGCAACTGCGGACGTTGGAGAAAGAAGACTGTTTGATAGTGGAAGCATGGCAAGCAAGGCCTTGTCTTTATGGCATAACTTCTAGTGACTACAGTAACAATACCACGAAAGCACAGGCGTGGGAAGAGATAGCCTCTGAACTGGAGATGATAGGCGAGTGAATATTTATTTTTCTGAAATGAAATATAGTTATGCGAATACTTTAAGGCTTAGCTGTGGTACTGATGGTAAAATTCGCTTCTTTTTCATAAGTGGGCAGAGCGACAAAGAAAGTAGCTTGGGTACCAGGTCATGCTCCACTGCCACGTCAAAAAATCGGTACGTGTGTGACAGTTATTATTTCCCGACTAAATGTCGGCGTCATAAAAGCGGGGGTCTTACGACAAAAAATCGGCAAGTATGTAGCGGCCTTTAGGCGTCTAATCGTAATCGGGGCTAGGCGTTAAATCAAGAAAATACGGTACCTCAATTCATACTTTTGCTGAAACAATTTTGCCTAAGCTAAAACACGACTAAACTAAGATATGACTAAGCTAAGACGTGACTAGGCTAGGACGTGACTAGGTTAGGACGTGACTAAGCTAAAACGCGACTAAGCTAA
>JAOBYE010708693.1:0-20516 GCA_025403585.1 Parazoanthus swiftii
TGACTTTCCAGGCCTGGAAAAAAATATTCTAAATTCCATGACTTTCCAGGTTTTCCATGACCCGTACGAACCCTGAAAAAGCTCCTAATTTTAAGGCACCAAAAAATGAAGAGGTACCACAACTGGAAAGTTATTTCCCCGCCCAAAAGACACTTTTGAAAAGGATAAAACAAGAGACATTGTCTAGAAAATAAAATGTGACAACTGCGCTTCGGTCACTATGGTCAAACCGATAGAGCGTTAAGAACAAGGAGGGCTGAACATCGACCAGAACCTTTAACGAACACTCAAAAATAGCACAACACGCCCACGAACATGACCACGTTAAAAATTTCTAGAACGCTAAGATCGTTACAACTGAAAAACAAAAGGCTGTTCCTCGAAGCATTGTTTTCCATGGGGGGGCAAAAACAAGGGAAACGATCATATTTCAATCCCGGCCATATATAATTGCCTTTGTGTTAGAGACAATGCAAAGTCATTGTAATTCCCTTTTTTTGCATTTTAATCGAGGTCATCGAGTTTTATTTTGATTCCACTGAAGAAAACCGAAATTATCGGCCGAACGTTTGGAACTTTTTAACAACCATACTTTTAGTCAGAACGTTTTTTTAAAACGTTTTCCCTTACATTTACCATGCCTGACTACAATAACCAAAAAAGTAAAGGAATACTTAGCCTCTAATAAGTCCAAGGCTGAGGCGCCACTTGAAAAATTAAAGAAGTCCGCAGTCTCCAATAACTCCCCAAGAGGCTCTCAGTCCGAGACCCCAAAAGTTAAAGAAGCCACCTCTATTAAATACTCGTCCACAATGGCAGTATTTCGTTTGATAAAAACCGTCTACCGTTGCGTTGTTCTTTAATCCTACACCGGCTCGGCGGGGAGAGAAAGAAAATGCCCGCACTGATTTCATTCTTAATATTCAAGGTATAACCACGAAATCTGGTAGCTTTTCCCCAAATTGATTGGAGAATAGAATCTGGAACAATTGTGTGTCAAGTTCACTGCCTGGTTTAATGCCAACGCCTTTTACGACGCCATATTTGGTCAAACTCTGCCTTTCTTAAAGGTTTTCTCCAAATATTTCAAAGAAGTACTAATTCTTAGTCTTGAAGCAAATTATGCGACATTTTCCGGAACATAAGTAACCTTGGACGTGATTTGTGACGCCACAAGAGTAACTATTTTAAGAAATCGAAGATGGCGACTTTGTGGTTTGCACTGTATCAAACATTGAAGTATTTCCTGGTTATTTTGTATTTGAAAGGACGCAGCAAAGGATTGACTGAAATCATTAGCATTTAATACAAGAAAATTGAATAAATTAATGTTACGGCTTATGAACTAGTCTAATGCGAGGTTTGCACATTGAAATTTCACTGAAAAATCGTGCTTTGCCAAACTGAAATACTGCCATTTAAATTTAAAGCGGAGTTTGTTTATCAAGTAAGCTACTCTGCCTCTGGTCAACAAGATTTTGCTCAAACCCAACATTTTGACAGTTATGACGTCAGACCTCCATTAAACATCAAACCAAACAAATTAATTGGCTTGCGACTCTCTGCTAATCCACCCGGCAAACCTCACCCCAATAGGAGGATTTCAGTTATTGTTATTAACGAGCCTACAAGCTCTTGATTGGCTGCTCAAGACAAAGGTTTCTTTGTATAATGTAACGACTTTAAAAGGTTTGTTTGTAAACATTACGTCAGTTGAAACCCGCCTGTATGTTGGCTTGGTAGCCAGCCGCTGCTAGGTGATGAGCCTGCGTCTTTCGGGGGAGAATGCGGGCTCACCCCCGAACAGCGGCTGGATACCGAGCCAACCCAATATGTTCAATGGTCTTGCAGTTGTGTGCCACGGGGAATTCCCTCCCCCGTCCCATGATTCCAAGCGGGCCAAGACACCCACTAAGACTAGAGCCGTGTAGAGTTACCACGGTGTTTACATTTTACACACTAACACTCTTGCACTTCGTTCATTAATGTATAGTTTTGCTAATTTATGTACACCAAATTCATTTGAAATTGCTAAACATTTCCCCCCCCCCCTCCCCTGGAGGCTTCAACAGAGAAAGTATAGGAGAAACAAATAATCGGAATTCTGAGTTTTCTATGACCTGGGGTCATTTTCCTAAATTCCACGACTTTCCCTGGCCTGGAAAAGTTAATGTATTTTCAAATGCCACGAGTTTCCATAAACTTTTCTTCACTTTGACACTGTGAACCCTGCGCAAGAGTCGCTGTTCTGGAGCACGTAAGGGATACGATAACAATTGCGCATGCGCGACTAAAAGCAAAGGCGAACTCCGACAAAGTTCAAAAATGGCGCGGTAAAAATTATTTTTACAACTAAAATATACAACATGTAAACTTCTTTGATAAAAAAAAAAACAGTCAACAAAGAAATGCAAGATAAGCAAAGCTAGCGAGTTTTAAACCACTGCACTTGGCTGTTGCAAATTTGCGACCTTGGTTCAAGTTTTTCTGACCTGTCACCTGGGACCAAAAACGCACCGACCAACGATTTGTACTACTGCTTTTACTGCTGTGAACGATCTTCGAAAACAAATCCCGTTTCGAGCATCCGTAAAAGAAACACAACAGAATAACAGACTCCGTGTCCGATGACAAATGGAACCAATCGTGATACGTAAATTTTGTGATAGGGACCGCCGTGAAATTCGGCTCTAGCAGAAACACTGGTAGCCAAGGATTAAAACCCGATACTTTGTGAGAGTTTGTGGAATCCTCCAAAGCATTTTAAGTGATGTCTATTGTCGGGTCATGGTCGGTTCCACAAACAAGACAGATTTTAACACTTCCAGTTGCAAAGTATGCCGTTTATTTTTCATCAGGAATTCTTTACATTTTACTATTAAAAATGCAAATTTTCAAACAAAGTCTTTTAATGCGAACTCTCAAACAACACCGAATTGTCATACAAAAGTCTCGGAATATTATATTACCCTTGCGTGCCTGTATTTAAAACAATGTTTCATCGACGGCAGCCAGAAACAAACTTCAGAATAACAAAACTTCAAGGGTCTAACAATGAAAGGACTCTAAATAGGTCTTGGCATACCGAGGATAATCTTAGTATTCTTCACTGCTTCTATTGCTGCATCTAGCGACAAGAACGTTTCTCCCATATTTTTAAAAACGGGGTAAATGAGCGTGAGATTTGGTACGAGTTCATTTAAATGTGCTCTCATCGTCGTTTAAGCGCTCTCATCAACATGCCCAAAACTTCTAGGAGCTGATGAGAGTTTAGGAGCTTATCCAGCGACTCTTGTCAATGCTCATGGATTGATTCCCGTTTGATAGCGCGCATGAGAATTGTTCAAACAAAACTGTTATCAAAAAATGGCCACTCAGTTCCATACAATTCTCATTCTCACATGACCCGGGTTTTACGGTGCTCCCTGTTCGAAGTGCGTACCTAGCGGAGGCTTGCAGAAAATAAAATCTTCCCACGTATTTTAAGCTAATCGAAATTGTGTGCTAAGGGCCCAGCCCTCATTATCAAACGTTTGGTAATTTGTCTATTGGGGTCGCAAATTTAAAGTCTGATGGGAAGAGCTGATCCGCTTTCGTGTATATCAGTTTGTATGACTGGCGAATTGTTACATCTGCCACACCCGCAATGTCACCAATTTCTGAAATAAACAAAAATAAACAAAGAATCACTTCCGCCAACAACTACTGGCAAACGCAGGAATGTTTAGACATATTCGTAATAACATCAATAATAATAAGAAAAATATTGATGACGATAACAATAATAACAATAATAATAATAATAATAATAATAATAATAATAATAATAATAATATTAATAATAATAATAATAACAACAAAAGAAATAATGTAAATAATACATATATAGATGAAACTAAAAATAGCAACAATAACTAACGGTTTATTGGAATATATATACATTTGTACAAGAAGTGAAATATTTTTAAAAACTTCCGTAAAAAAACCCACGGGAATGACTCGCTTGTTCAACTGTTCGTAAAGTTTCTTGAACATTACTGTCCCAATTTTGCTTATTTAAAAGCTCGTTTCCTTCTTTCTTCCCTTCCTTTCGTCCTTCCTTTCACGTACTTCAATTTCTTGCTTATTTCCTACCTTCCTTCCTTCGAGTTCTTCCGAGCCCCCTTCCCTCCTACACCCTCCCTCTCTCGCTGCTTCTACCTTGCTTTCCTTCCTTAACTCCCTTCCTCCTTCCTCCTTCCGCCATCCCCTTTCTTTCGTCCTTCCTTCATCCTCCCCTCACTTTCCTTCTCCCCTCCCACCCTTCCTTCAGTCCTTGTACTTGCTCATGTCCACTATTTCACTCTGCCAAATTACCTTTTTGGGACCTCTTCTCTTCAGAAGCTTGTGAAGCCATGTATATTGCCGCTGCTGCCACCGAGATTGGACTGCGACTAAAGGGATTGGAAAATAGTCACTCCGTTTTGCTTTTTATGCAAAAAAAACAACTGTTATATATACATAGAAGAATATAAAAAGGAAAAACACTTTCAATGCCAAGGCAGATTTCTGAAATAGGTTAAAACATTATCAGACTGTATTTACAAGATCAGTAATGAAATAAGTATAGGTAAAGGTTATCAAATGGGGCCGAGTAAAATTTGGGATTAATTTCACGGTGGCGAGGGCAATTTGGAAAATGTTGAAAACACAAGTGAAATTGATCCCAAATTTTACGAGGAACCCATGTGATTACATGTTTATGATATAGAAGGGCAAAATTCAGCAAGCGTGTTGGCTGCAAAGCCAATAATATTGAAACGTTGCTAGGTAACCATTGTTCAATCGCAACGAGGTATTTGCCCGGTATATTATAAACACTGTATTTACTTACCCAGGTACAAGGTCCAATTCCACAGCTTTACGAGCAATATGAGTGGCTGCCTTTTGAACATGTGATGGTAGACCCAAATTGGAACAAAACCTTGACTACAAAAGAAATACGTACTTATAAACAAAACGTAAAGTGCTGACTACGAGTGTTCTCTCAAACAAGGGTTTTGAAGACGTTTTAAGACTGTAGACCACTTTCATACTACGCTCCTGTGGCCATAAACAATCATTTCAAGTCGAGGTCAAGTTCCTAGTTTTCATACGTTTGCTGTATTTGTGTATTTCTGCCTTTCTGGCTTTTGTTCATGGCCACTGGGGTATTACAACTGGTCTATAGTCTACATGGCAAGCGCTAAAGAGTGAGGAAAACATGAAGAGGAGAGACTGGGAAAAAGAGAAGAAGGAAGCTTCCTTCCCCAGCCCCACCTCTTCTTTTTTTCTTTGTGCCCGACACCAACATTTTCCTTCTCCAGGCTGGTAAGAGCAACGCACTGAGAATAGTCAGCAAGTAGCATAATGACTATCAAACCTGCAAAACCATGAACGCTATTTAACTATTTGAAATACTTACTGTTCGTCGACAATCAGGCCAACCCTCACAACTGAACTTGCAGAGTCTATAGGTACCGTAAATCCTCGAATAAGCGCCGCACCTCGATTAAGCGTTGAAGATGCCATTGACATCGAATGACAGTTCTGACTCCTGAAGAGTGAATACCGCAAACCCAGAGAACCCACGTTGGATCTTCACGTTTGATAATTTTGATGGGACAAAACACAATGCCCAGTGTTCACGCGAACTCTGTGAAATTTTGCGAGTATTTCTTACTTTTACTGCTATGTGTTCATGTTTTTCCTTTATTTGAATACTGGTTAAATAATAATTTTTTATACATCTCTAGTACGTGACTCACTTCATTCTCTTAACGTTATACTTTGTGATGCACTTGTTTAAATAAGCGCTGCGCCTTGAATAGGCGCCACACTAAAATCTCGGTGAAATTAATGAGCGCCGCGGCGCTTACTCAAGGATTTACGGTATACGCGTGTAAGCAGCTATTAAATAATAGTACACTGTATACCAATTATCATTTCAACTTGAACACTTGGTCCAAAGAAACCTACAGTGAATAAAGGATTAAGCACTTACCATAAAATCTCCTGTTGTGATAATTTCTACACTGGTTTCTAAGGCCTTCAGAATTAGTTTGAAGCATCGTCCTATTTCCTTTTTTGGAATTTTACTTATTGCACATATTTCTGCAAAAAAAGAAAGAATAGTTCGAACTTCAAAATGGGCATACACAGTAACTACAAGTCTGTATAGCTGGGTTGTCTGAAAGGGCAGTGGCCGTCTAGATTTGTTGCAGTTCAAATTAAAGAGCTAAGTCCAATACAGTGCTCTTCCCCGGGGCAGGTGCTTTGGCCTTTATTGGACCTCAGCCCTGGGTGCTAATCAATAGATTTGGAAAAATAGTGTTAAAAATACCTTGCCTACAATTTGCACTGCCCTAACAAAAGTTCAATCCTGCAGTATCACCAAGAGTTAAAGAAATAAACCTCATTTTTGTGATCTATTTCATTGATAAACAAACTCTTTCAAGTCTAGTAATGGCTTCAGTTGGAAAAGTCGCACATCAAAAGCCAATCCGAGAATCCTTTTTCTTCTCTTTTACAACAAATTTTTCCAAGGTAAACAGAGTATTGCAGAAATCAGACTTCCTGCAAAAAAATAAGAAAATTGAATGACGCTATATCTAATATTCTGAGACCTAATGCGACCAGCTAATGGTGCATCTTAGCACTCAGTTCTGTTCTGGAGCTCATTTCAAAATTTGGCAACAAGAAGCAAATCAGATCTGACTGGTTTAGTGAAAAATACAGAATCTCAGTGCAATCCTGGATTGCAGGTTCAAGGTTTCTCTGCTAGCCAGGCAGGTCAGCAGGTTTTGATGTTCAAATGGCAGTCCAATCTGCCAGATGCGGGTCCCTTACAACCTCTGTTTTCCACAACCAAATGAATGTAACACACTTGCCATGATCATAGTTATCTTGAAAAATTATATCAGTTATAAAAACTCCTTGCCTATTTCAGTCTACACAATATCAATTTGCCTTTTGGAGAAAAACCACCTGCCTTTGAATGTTCTTGGGACTCCCTCCTGCCTGCAGGCAATATAAAGACATGCCGAAGCAATTGCATCATTACTTCGTCCCTTGAGACTTTTCTGTTCATGAACTTGCTTGAATAGCTGGTTAGCTCGGTCCTAAATGAATAAGACAAGACCCTGGTCAGAATTTAAAAAGCACTGGGCAAAAAACCAGAAGGTGTACATTAAAAAATCTTTGCATATATTTAATAATATATTGAATTTTCAAGAAAGGAGATGGGTACTGTGTCATGGAAAGTAGCAAGAAACATGGCAATTGATAAAAGTGGTTGGAGAAAACTTGTGTATTCTGGCCTCATGTGCTTAATCGGCTCAAGAAGAAGAAGAAGAAGAGAGATTGAACAAGCTTGTTACAAACTCAAATGATGTATATCAATTCTGCTAAAAGGCACATTCAGTCTATACTGATAGTAAATGCACCTTTTACACTTTCAGGGATTAAGCTTAGATTTTTTGGGGCCGAAACTGCGTCAAATAATTTACTATGACAAACATAATTATTTTGTGTACAAATACTACATGACTGAATACATACCACAATCTTCCTTGGTAAGTTAATACGATCAGCCATCACACCAATCTCACGGAAGGCATTCATTAAGCTTCTGTCTGATCCACTTACCTACAAAATGAACTGCAAACTGTAATGGCACCAAATAATTCATACACATTAAAAAACATGATGCAGATGATTAAATTTTAAAAGTGGTGTCTTACAGATCACTGATCATGAAGTGCAGATGTACTACAATTTTTCACAACTGGGGAAATGCTCTGACCAATTATATTTTTCAATTTTGAATTGGTTTTTTATTTCTTTTTATAATTTTTAATATCTCAGTTGGGAAGGTTCACAAAACAGGAAATTAAGTTGGTCTTATACAATTGAAATTATACCAATTGTGGAAATGATTCCACACATCATAACAAATGGGCAGATTACAAACATTGTCTTAGTTCATTCACAGTGTAAATGGTTTTGGCAAAAAGGACGTCAAAAACAGGATGCAGTCAGTGAGAGATTGGTTCACATTCTTTGAAGAACATTGCAGATTCTCCCAAAACTACAACTACCTTCCCAATCTGCCTACTTCTGTCAAACTATCTTGAAGTTTCAAAACAATTATCTTATTAGAAGATGAAATTGCTAAATCCACTGCCTTGTCTTGTATTGGAGACAAAATGCATCATGAATACAAAGTTAAATTGTGTTAATTGCATTGTTGTTTTAACACAGACTCCCAATCTGTAGCCATTGTATCACTTGCTTATACATGTAAGGTTCTGTCTTGACACTGCTTGCAGCTGCTTTCAAATATATTACTAAACATTGAAAACTTGCAAACTGACACCTTAGTTGTCGACCCAGAGCCTAAAACTGCTTCTGAATTGAAAAAACACCATGTTAAACCAAGAAATTAAATCTTTGAGTCAGTACTTGATAGGCCCCTTTAATAAATGATGATCCAGAGCTTGGGTTAAATTTGACCCAGGGAAAGGCAAAGTACCATCTTGATGTAGTTCGTACTGACAGTACAAGACTAATTTATTGTCAAAAACTCTTCAGGGAAACCAAGTCAATTAAACATAAAATAATTAATAACAGCACAAATCAGTCTGTAAGGTGGGTCAAATGTGCGCTATTCCACTCTTGAACAACCAGGTCCTGAGTATAAATACCCGATAGTATTAAATAGTAAACTTGTGTTGGAACTAAGATGGATCACAAGCCAGGACTGTTTCTCATTGAGAACCACAAAATGAACTATTGTCCATGCATTTGCCAGATTTTAAAACATTGTAACCTACATGTAACTTTTGGTTTTAACTGGTATTTGTAACATGTTTTGACTCAGGACCTCTCTGAAAATCACCTATGTGAGAGAGCATCCCGACTAAATATTGTTATAAATAAATAAATAAATAAATAAATAAATAAATAAATAAAGTATTACTTTATTTATTTATTTATAACAATATCTAAGATATTTCTTAATTTCTTTCTTTGCCAAAGAGTATTACAACTGAACTAAATGTTGTAAGGTTGAAGTATCAAGACAGTGAAGAAGTTTATCATAATATCAAAGAAAATTTACAGCATATAGTTATTAATTACAAATTATTGAAGTTTACTCACATTATAGTTTCTCAATCATGTTCTTTCAAAACACCAACTTACCCCACTCCTGTTATGATACTTTGCATAGCCATCTGTGTCATTTCCAGGTGCTCCTCGTTCAATCATTGTTGAAAGAGACTCACCTCCCAGTAATGAATTCTGTAGAGTTTAAAGAAGAATGAATGTGATTTATATTGAAATTCATGCACAAATTACATGTTTATACCCAGGAAGGTAGGTTCTGCAAAAAATAGGAAGTCATGATATGTTTTATGGAGAGAAAGGGGGGTCAGTGGCAATTTCTGAAGTTTAGCAAGGTTTTTGTAGTTAAGTGAACTTGTAAAGGGGAGCATACAGTTTTTGTTTACAAATGAGAGGGATCATCTGATGCAATGACCTTAAATTGGGATCACCCTAGTTGTTATTATAACCATTATTGTTATTATTAATATTATTGCTATTATTATTATTAATTGAATTAATTTATGAACTCAAATTTTATGAACTAAAAATTTTATGGTCTGAAATTTTTTTATTTAAAAAAAATTTTTTATGCTTAACAATTTTTAAACTAATAATTGATTGTAATTTCTTGGCATCTTTATCCATGTGTTGTATATTTACTATGATTATCAATAAAGTTATTATTATATAATTGTTATTATTATTATACCTACCTGCACTGCACCGACACGTGATGGATCACTTGTTGATTTCTCATTACTAAATGTTCGCCATTCTGTTCCTACATCTACAACTCTGTGAAAAGGGAAAACTGAGATTTTTAACTTACACTGTCATGTAGTTGCAAAAAATTACAGAATATTAAATCTTGACAATGAAAACAATTATATGTAAAACTAATATAAATACATCCTCAAACCAATACTTGATCACTTTTTTCTTCTTATGCTCATATTAAAGTACAATCCTGGTTACTTCAAAAGGACAAGAAACGGAGCTTTGATAACCATTAAGATTTTGCCAGCAGCTGCCTTCTAACAACCCACCCAGACCAGAACATTCTCTTTCAGTTTGAGGTGCAAACATTTGTTTACAATAATAACTTTATTGACCAAATGGAGTGGTAATGTATGCCATATGTACATGTGACTTGTTATCTTTACCAGACTTCTCTGGAATCAGCATCACTTGAAATACTGGAAGGCAAAAAGCTACCAAGTCCTCTCAAAAGGTTAGCCTTGTTCTATGATTATATTTTGTACTTCTTTCATCATTGACTGAAATTTCGAACTCACCTGAATATCCAAAGTTAAACAGTTTGTTTTATCATATGACAAATATTATGATAATTTTAAAATAAAAATATCTTTCTTTGCTCACTGGCTTGTGGGAGCCAATCTCATCTCATATATTTTAATCCCTCGAGTCACAAGACTACAAAGCGTGTTAAAAGGTCAAGGTCAAGGCCAAGATTCAGATAAACTTAACAAAACCAAAAAAAAAGACAATATTAGATTAAAAAAATAAGGACTCATTTCGGTAATATGTTAGTTTCTGTAATAATCTTCAAAACTGGGTTATTTTTTGTTCTGACTGGAGTCGTGTCAGGATTCAGAAATTGAGACAAATTTGCTGTCTGAACTGATCAGGACAGTTGGACACTCTGCTATACAAAACTTGCAGGTGCTGCAAATTCATGTTTAAATGTTGCAAGGTAAACAAACTCTATTTTTAGTGCTGACACGGGATTTTGTGACGTCATCGACAAAGTGTGCGGATGGTCTGCCTGTGGTGAAAGCGACATAAACGAGGACGTATCGCTTCCTGGCCTCCCTTTGCTTCAGTTTCAAGAATGAAACAAACATGCTTATTCACGAAATCCTGACGCTTTTGTCTGTATATCTTAAGACAACCAAGACACTTATACTTTAAATCAAACTAAAGCTTTAAGATATGCAGACTGAATGACATTTCTTTCGGGGGCATCGCATCCTCTCCTTCAGCCTGAACTTCAGCAGTTCGTCCCAGCGTTCTACTTCTAGATTGGAATGAATGGAAATGTTCTCCTACGTTTTAGAAAACGGGCCGGCACTCTATTTGGATGAAGTTGCATCACATGGTTAATCGTTAGCCCAGAGTTATAAATGATAAATAATTATTACAGGTTGTTAGCTGGTGTACACAGCACGATGACGAGTTGGCTTTTCCACGGGCCATGATTGTTCACCGTTTTTGCCCATGCTTCCTGAGACACTGACAGATAACAAGACATCCTACTGCGAACAAAGCTATAGCAAAGAATCGGCCAACTCATTCTGGTGACTTATGGTTGAGTAAGATAAAATTTGAACCTACCGATCGCCAACAACTAGGCCGCATTCGGAGCATATCATGTCTCCGGCTCGATAGTCTTCGATCAGCATCGCGTCCGGATGGTGCCGGCAGGTAACTTGCTGAGAACTGGCAAATAATCTCAATTAATGGAAATAAATTTCATGATTGGTAATCAACATTAATACAGTGTACGATCGGCTAAAATAAACAAATAATTTCCAGCGTTTATGATAATATAGTTTCCTTCCTCAGTCGCTCGTACTGACCTTGACGCCATGAGTGAAAATGTGTTTGTTGCAAAATTCCGAGGGAGCCTCGCTTTTATGTCTTTTCAACCGGAAGTAGGCGAAATAAAATTCAAGGGGGGAAGGGTATGTCTTAAACCGGAAATCGAAGCAAGCGAGGGGGTGTGGTGGGGGTAGCGGGAAAGTGTAATTAATTTTCATAAGAACAACTGAATATCAAAAACAAAGATCGAAATTTTGCTGCTTCCTTTTTTTGTGCTTCAAATGTACTGAAAACTCCTGTAATTGTGTCATATTCTTCTTTCTTTAGAACCATCTTTGCCTCATTTTAAGATTCACTCTTTTTAGTTTTGGTAGCCCTTGCTTGTCTCATGTGAAACTTAGCTTTTACAAACAACACTGATTAAACTAAGTATCAAATTTATGATATATAAGAGCTTTTACAGCATCTGTGGCAATGCAAGAATTGGTGATGTCTAGAGTAACCCAAGGATGTACTAGCTCCCTATAGTTGGCAGTCAGGGGTGCTCATCAGTGTCCAACTGCCCGGATTTAGGCAGGATTGTCCCAATTTTGCTTTAGAATCCTGATGTCACAAAAATCCGAATTTTGAAGGTCTGCTTCCACAAGCCAAGAAGTATATGAAGATATTTTTTTTGTTAAACTATCATAATATTTGTCATATGATGAAACAAACTGCTTAACTTAGATATCCAGCAGGCCCGTAGGCAGGGGGGGTGTGCAGGGTGCCTACGCACCCCCCCTCCCCCCACAGACCCAAAAAGGTCTGCATTTGGAGTTTAAGAAGACGATGAAGAAGTCCAAATAGGTTTATCGTAAGAGTTGGTGTTAACGTAAATCAAAACGGCTAAAAAAAATGGCCGAAACGACTAAAAAAAACGGCCGTAAGTGTGCTTGTCCCATAAATTTGACTTTTTAAAAGTCCAAGTTTACGAAATTTGCACCCCCCCCCCGACAAAAATCCTGGCTACGGGCCTGTCCAGGTGAATTCTGAGTAGCAGTCTTTATGAATGATGCAAGAACTACAAAATGTAGTCACAGAATGAGGCTGGTCTGTCTGGAGGGGATGCCGTTGCTAGCTTTTACTTTCCAGTGATGTGCCCAGAAGTATGGAGAGGATAGCAAGTAGCGCGGACACATGCGCATATTACCACTCCTTTAGTTTGATAAATTGTAAGCAAATGTTTGCACCACATACACCACAAATATTTGCACCACAAATGTTTGATGAACAGAATATAAAAATTAATAAATGAAGAGAAGATAAAACATACACTTTTTGGTCCTTCCTTAGTAACTTGTATCATATTTAGTGAGCATTTATGGATACTTTTTCATGATAACACTTTTCTTATCAAAGTTAAGAAGAAAACAATGATCAATATTTCCAAACCGTTTTGACATAAAATTAATATGGGTCTGAAAATGCTGTAAATGGAGTTTTAAGGCTTCCAGACCTGGGGGGGGGGGTACTCCCTATATTTGGATGGTAGGTGTGATTGTCGTATTTTTTAGGGTTTAAAATTGGCGGTCTGGTATTTTTTAGGGTATTTTTGAGCGAAAATCGCACTCAGAAGAAAATCTGGTATTTTTTTAGGGGTTATTTGAGCTAAAACGGTACGCTGAAGACAAATTCAGGTATTTTTTTTTGGTATTCAAGAATCGTGGAGTAATTTTTTTTCCCACTAGGTATTTTTTAGGGTAGAAATTCGAGCTTCCTGATGGTCATCCCTACCACTTTCACCCTAAAGTACCCCCCCCCCCCGGCTTCCAGATTTCAAAATTATCTGTACGGGAACGAATGTTTCCCCTACCATAAAAGACTTCCCACTTTCAGTTGGTCTGTACGTTGGACATGGTCATCACATCAGTTTTAGGAGTTCAAGTTGGCCATACTGTATTTCTTATGGGTTGCTTTGGCCAGAGCAGTGTTAAAAAAACCTGGTATTTTTTGGGCAATTGGATCCCAGCCAAGAACTGGTCTTAAACTTACACATGTAGCCTCCAAACTTATGAGTATTAGACTAAACTGTGAAGAGGGAAATGTTTTTAATAAAATTATTATAAATATATATTTATAGAAAAAGTCTGATTGATCTGATGGTCCGTTGATATCTGTATTATTTTGATGTCTACAGTTTATTACAATAAATGGCATTTTATTTTTATTAAAACTTGGGGATATTTTGAGGTTGTGAAGATACACTTTAGAGTAGTCAATGTTCTAGCTGTGCTTTTAGGGTGTTTTCCATTTTTTGACATTTTCAGTTTTCTTATGCACAATTGAACAATGCTGTCAAAACAGCATAACTCCAAGTCAAAGTTATTCATTCAGCAGTCTTCTCTTCTGGTGAAGAGCACATTTTGTTTTTACAGTTAAACTAGAACTTACAGTAAACAGTTTATTTGCCATTGATATAACTCCCAGAAAAGCAGTTTCTTTACCTTGTCCAATATTTTGTTTAGACTAATAAAAAATATAATAATAAAAATAAAATAATAACATAGCTGTCAAGTCTCATGCCTCCAGTGCGAGACACACGCCTCAAAGCCATTTCTCATGCAGACACCCCGGGCATTGAGAACCTCACAACTCCTGCTTGCTTTATGGTAATTTCCTTTCAATAGTTGCTGTTTTAATTAAATATATCCTATTCAAAACTGAAATTTTGTCGATTGTTCTCCTTACCAAAGCAACACAAATAGGTTTTAATATCTAAGCACGAGCACTGAGACACTTAGATCGATCAAATCGCTTTCCAGGATCTTCTTTATTCTGCTAGTTCAATTGCAATGAGTTTATTTTGATTACACAGTTGTGAGTCACATAGAAAGTTTTGGTAATGGTTGAACAATGGGTGAGAATGAAGCAATGCTTAGTGTTAAACTTCATTCCTCAAAAACGGTTATTCAATTTATCCAGATTACCAGGAAAGAAACTTTTGTCATGTTTGACTGGGGCTGTTGGGGAGGGGAGGTAGGTTGAAACCGTCACATCCAAAATCTAATGCCCAATCTCCATTGAACCTTGATAGCTCTGTAATAATAACAATAATAATAATAATAATAATAATAATGATAATAATAATAATAATAATAATAATTATTATTATTATTATTATTATTAACAACGTTCTTGGGGTATTATTGAAGCTTGATGCTCTTACAATATTGGGAAAAAAATGATTCCCCAAATCTGTGAGTCTCACAGTGAAACCGTGAGAATTACTAATTAGGAGGACTGGAGAGGTAAAGCTATTTTCTATTGTGCATCATAAAATCCAGGGTGCTCACAGACTTGTTCCTCTTGAGTTCAGTTCCTATACTTGTTAAGCCACCACGATACTGCAAATAACAGATCTGCTGGTTTATGTTTTGACTCATCCATTATAAACTGGTTCAGTTCCTCCACTGGGAGGTAAAACAGTTCAATTCTCTCGCCCTCTTCAATATTGCCACCTCCACTGCTAACTTTCATTTCGTCTTCAACCTCGGTATAAAACAAAGTTTGCAGCGATCCAACAGTACCAATACCATTTCTAAAACTCGTGATTCGTTGAATTTTGTCCTCGGGCACGTCATAGCCACATTCTTCTAGTATTTCCTGCTTTGCAAGACATTTCAAACTAATGTTCTTGTCCACGATTCCCGCACAAAGCTCATAAGTAACGCCTTCCACAGCTGGAGCCGTCAAAGGTAAAGTTGCATCTTCTTCCATTATTCGTACTTCGCTCCCCTCCGCTTCTGGCTTTTGGTGTAGTTTTCTATTAACATGCATATAAACTGCGGGTCTAAACTGCTTCACGAAGAGGAAAGCTTTTCTGGATGTGTTGAGAATAAGCACGCTTACATCGTCATGTTCTCGAACATAATCCCAGATTCTTTGACAATCATTCTGTTTGAACGACACTCTAGAGGGCCTAATAAAGCGAGAGTTCACGCATGGCTCTATTCGCATATCAGAAATTTCAAGACCATCCATACTTAACAATAACTTTTATATGAACACTTTTGTTCTTCATTTGACGCGGGCCGCCATTTTTTCCCTGCGCCTGCTCGAAGGACTGGGAACGAATAAATGAATCTCAGTCAGTGAGTGAGTGGGTGACAATGTGGTCGTGACAAACGTGTTCGAAGATGATCAATAATAATTTTTCTGTATATAAAATAATTTGAACATATTTATTCTTCACAGTAAAATTTTTTAGTCATCGAATGACAACGTATAGCAAGCAGAAATGCAATCGGATTCCGAACGAGCTGGTTATGGCGGCGGTTTTATCACGGTGTCCATGCCGCCAGGCGGAAAAGACGCCGATTATGACAACAGCAAAAGAAGGCGAAATACATCGCTTTACAGGGTAAGATTTCCATTTTTGATCGGTTATTTTAGCGCAAAAAGTTGCTTGGAAGATCTATTACGATACTCACGGGTGTTGATACGGATAACAAGCCACTGAGGTTCATGTAAACAACCTGTTTGAAAGCGCTTGTTTTGTGGTTGAGTCAGGAAAAATTGTGTCGTGCCGTTGTGAGTGACGTGTTGTCGGAGTCTGGCATAAACGAGTCACGTTCGATCAAATGCTCGAGTTTTCGGTTTAAATGATCGGTTTTATCGTCGCTTTGCAGCTACCAAACTGAGAAATTCTACTGCCATCCGTTTAAACATTTGTACAGTTGGAACCTTGATATTTTTGCCCGTTCAAGTGTAGATCATATACCACCTCAACAACAACAACCACTTTATTTTCCCTTTTTTTGCTTATAAGTTACATGTATTTTACAATTAATAAAAGAAGGAAGGGTTACTGGCAACCTGTAATAACCATAGGGTTAAAAATGCCAGATCGCCAGTTGCACTCACAGCTTGCAAAATATGGTCGGTGACACACACATGCACACACACACACACATGAACAGAAGACGGAACATATTCTGATACTCAGATAATAGATACCAAAAATAGAATAACAAAGTAAGTATTTATATTAAATCTATATTGTGCACAGAAAAACAGTAAAACAGGTAGCCACCTGTATGAGAACGGGAAAAAAATACAAAGTAACGTTCGCTTTTCAAGTTAAGCTTGAAGAAAAGTGGCCCATTGTTTCTTTTCATTCAGGTATATTACCACTGGGGACCGGTCATTGTTATGGCAAGGGTTGGGGTACTCAAAACATTTTCCTAGAAAATTGCCAAAAACAAGGTTGGGTCAAAAAATTTTTAAAGAGGAAAAATATTTCTGTTCAACCCCAACCCCAACCATAGAAAGTGACATGTCCTTTATTGGATTTAAGTGGACTTATAATTAAAATATATTACCTAACAGAAGTATAGTAAAAACTTGTTTTTGCTGGTATGCAGAACGCAGAGTTGATATTTTCCCTATACATTGTAACTGCCAAATCTCCCACCCGATCTGGCATCAGCAAAATTCAAAATTGTTTTTGCCTACCAAATGTGTCTGGAGCTGTTACATTGTATGTTCATGGTGGTATTTTGTTATGTACTATGACAGTCATAGGTGCAAAGATTGTATCCGAATAATTGTAGTCTGTATTATGGTGCCATTCAGGTAGCCAAAAATTCCAGTTGTTACTTGATTTAGAAATCGAGAAAGCAGGTCATTAAATCACTGAGGAGGGGGAGTTCTTAGAAAGAAATCATGTTACAGAATTTGAATCTCGCAAACATTAATTTTTATGCCATATGCAAAATGCAAATACACAATTGAACCATTCTTCATAGCTTCTATCAGTGGTTCGCAGCATTTCCAAAACCAAAATGGAAAAATACCTCGGAGAGAAACATTATCAAGGGATCAAAATACAGGCAAAACTACAAAGTTGGTTGTTGTAACCTTAGATGGTTAAAGCTGTCTGCTCTCTCATTCTTGTTTTATTTATGGAGAAAAAAGCAATCAAAGACCACTTATTATAAATATATTAATAAAAAAATATATGTAAATATTACAACATGATAAACAAAAGGAAAATTTTAGAAAATGAACAAGGCTAACTTCATGTTTACAAGCAATTTCTTAAATCCTGAACAAAAGTCTTAATTTGAATCAGTTTATTTCTATCTGTTAGAAATGAGTTTATATAAATTATATCCAGTTAACTGTTATCATATGTGACTTGTCACCTGTTTTCAAGACTGGCAAATTAGAGCCTTCATCTTTTTTTTTGTGATGCCATTCAGTTTTAAAAAAAATGACGATTTATTGGTTTCTTTTACCAGTTTTTTTCATAGTTTTAGCCTATAAAATGATGTTTTCTGACTATTTCCAGTAGTATATATCAATATTAATCAAAATCTTGAAAGTCAAACATACATGGTTACAGCTTTGAAATTCAAGACTAACTGCATGCTGAAGGGCATTTGGGTTAATTCCTACCTGCTTGGAAAACCAAGATGACCCTACTCAAGCTTTCATGTTTTGGCAAAAGAGCTGCAGCTTTCAAGGATTAGTAACTGCTGTCTGTCTAGGTATCAATCAACCAGTGACTAATTAGATTTCGTTATAAAATTACATGTTACTAGATATTACTGATTGCATAAAAATAATGTCATCTGCAATATTATGTGATGAAACAAAGGGTTATTATACCAATTTCTAGAAAGAAATTTTCCTTTCTTACATGTTGCAATTTTTTACTTTTTGACATTTCAGTCAGTCAGAAATTGTTTTCCGACAGCTTTATAATACATGTAGTTGTGAATGAAATTTTACAGTGGTTAAAATTGATAAAAAATGCAACCAAGATGCCGGGGGAGTTGATTTAGAACATATGATCTCATTTTGTTGCCATATCAGTATTAGTTAATTATCAAATGAGAGTTGTAGTGGAAATGGATTAATTAATGAGTTATTGTCTGAAGGTACATGTAGTTGGCCAAGTTTTAATGGTTAGTTTTTTGATGAGATTATCAAAATACGTTACCACAAACTTATCACAAAGATCTAAAAAGAATTTCGGAACTAAAAATACAGTGCAGTGAAGTTGAGATTAGCTCTCAAGGATTTAACAGTTGTTAACTGAAGAAAAATAGAGACCCTTTTTATCGTTGGGTTTTAAAGTTGTTTTTCACAATTGATTTTTCAACTTTAAATAAGATGGCAAAAAATAAATGTCAACAATACCTTCCTAAACTTCACATAGGGGTTTCTCCCTGTTTGAGTTGCTTTATAGAAAATCAGTGAGTAATGAAACCCATGCTCATTGTTGAAACATGAAGAAGCTGAGGTCAAGGACAGGTTTGTACTCAATTTATGACAGAAGTTTGAGGTACTGTCAGCATCGCTCACGGTTAGCTAGAGAAAGCCCGAAAGAAATGGAAACGCTGCCATAATCGTAAGGCGAAGAAGTGGATATCCCAGCCAGGACATAAGGTATTTGAGCTGCTACCAACTGGTCATAATAAATTGTTGCAGTAGTGGAAAGTTCCTCAGGAAATTAGTGTTATTTAAACAAGCACAAAGAAAAGGTTAAGGGGAAAACCTTGCAGAATTCAGGCAAGAACAGCGTGACTGCGGTTAGACGACGAGGACTGTGCATGTGAATTTGTTGATCAGTAAAAGTATGAAGCTAAGGGGTTTCCAAGAGATTGGCCGTTACTTATGAAACGAGTCGATGATATTGCTACCGGACCCAAGTCTCGCTGAAGTACCATGAGTTTAATTAGGGACTTGGCTCACCAGCTCTCAAGTATAGGAAGACTCATTATATATCACCAACAGCAAACTCACTGTTGACGATCCTACCCAATCTAAGTCGTGTACCGTACAGCTTGAGAGAAGCTCTAAAGGAAGATATTGATGATGGTTAAACAGAAGGTGATTAGATCTGCCTCGAGCTCTTCTAGGAAAGAAAATGCAAACATGGTATTATTGGTTATCAACAGTCGAAACGAGCTAAAATTTTGCGACCGCTTGATCTGGATCACACAGTTGATTGGATCTAGAACAGACATGGCAAGCCGTTTTACCAGATAGATCATAGACGTAGCAGAGCGTGTTGGTAAGTCACCGTGAGAGGAAAATATATACCAAATACCGGATGGTTGGTACGAGTTGTGCAAGATGGCCTTGGGCGTGGTTAATGCTGCAGCAACACTCGAGCATTACGGAAAACACTGTTGATATCTACTTGTTAGATACCCGTGTTCACATCGGTGATCGTGTGAGTAGCATCTTGACCTCCTCAACCTACACACGCACACAAGTTGTTCAAGCGTCTGGCTCGAGCAGGTATGGCCGCTAGACCCAAAGACCATATTTTGTGTAGATAACACTGATTTCGTTGGCCAGCAGTTAAACATCGCTTGACCGGCTTTCACAGAGACAGCGTGGAAATGGTCAAAGACACCTACAGCCCAAGATCAAGAAATGGATCTGGATTGGTAGGAGAGTACAGAAATTCATCCAAAACTTTGCAGTAGTTGTATCTTAGACGTAAAACCTCATCTGGGCAGCATAAGCAAAGAAGTAGAATGAATTCGACCCCTGGTGGAAGCATTTACCGACTTTCAAAGATCTACCCACCGGTGAGCCGATCTTACGAAGGAATACGTCCAATGAAATGCTACCCTGGACTATGGAACTTGGCTACTGTTTCATGCATGATGCAGGAAGATACAGTTGGTCATCTTGTCTTCGTGTGTTGTACGCTTTCTGCTGTAAACACATAACTAGTCCCTTAAGTAGTGCAGTGAAGTACCAGGTTTTCGGCTGATGCGTTCGGCTGTGATCCTTTAGAACCACGACATAAAAGTGCAAGCGGAAAC
>JAOBYE010708705.1:0-11285 GCA_025403585.1 Parazoanthus swiftii
ACTACTACTACTACTACTACTACTACTACTACTACTACTACTACTACTACTACTACTACTACTACTATTACTACTACCACTACTACTACTACTACTACTACTACTACTACTACTACTACTACTACTACTACTACTACTAGCGAAAACTTGTTTTTCGTTACCGTTTCTATGACAAAATAGTTTCATACATCATTTGTCATGGAAACGGTAACAAAAAACGGGTTTTCATTTCCAAGTTTTTCAGCGGGAGTGCGCGTGTTACAGAGAATGGCAGTAATACGACCAAAAACCACATCTTGAAATCTCAAAGGGCTTTCTTTTTTATAAATGTGACTAAAGGGAAATCGTAAGTACCGACAAATTATATGGGTCTTGTATATAGAGGAACATCTAATAACAATGACCACAACCAAATGTTGGGTGAGGCGGGAGGAAATGAAGTAACCTTTTTAACAAGTATTTTACAGGAGATGCATATGCAATTAATCATGCACTCAACCAAGCAAAGGCGGAAATATTACTGAATTAAATAGAGATAATTACTTTCTATTTACTTTATTCACTCGTATTTTATTTTTTATTCTGTTTATATTTTCATTGTTTATTTTATTAGCTTTTTCCGCGATGGGAGAGGGACACTGCTAAAAGTTTCCCCAATTACAGCAAGCCCTTTGTTGGGGAGGAAGCGACTGTCCACAACACCATCAAGCATGTGGGTTTTTTGAGTCTCCCAACAGAACGTCGAGAGACTAGACCAACGGCTTAGCGTCCCTGTCCACCTGTTTATTTTTTTTGGGCTAGTTACAACAAACTGAATAAATGCTTGCTTGGATATTTAAAGAGAGATATTTCAAAAACTTTCCGTTTAGACATTTAGAACAATGCTTTTTTACAGATAGTTCATTTTAACCCTTAAACGTTTAGAAGTTATGGAGAAACACCATGTCGAGTTACGAGATTTTGAAAATTTTGGGTGAAAATGGTGCACAGAGCACAGAATTGCTGAAAATCACTCAGAAACCGATTTGCGGCTCTGGGGTGCTGAACTCGTCGAGTTACGAGATTTCGTAAAATCTAGCGTGAAAATGGTGCACAGAGCACAGAATTGCTGAAAATTATTGAGTAACCGATATGCGGCTCTGGGGTGCTCAACTCGTCGAGTTACCAAATTTTGAAATATTTGTGTGAAAATGGTGGGCTCGTTTGAACACCCCTTTGATTTTAGATTTTTTGATTTTAGCTGGCTGTATGACATGTAAGCAACTTTGGTTTTGCTAATTGCTTTCCACGACAACAACCTTTGGCCAACTTTTATATGTAGCCATTTCGAAAATCTTGGGAGGTCAAATGTCCCACCACCACCATCACCAAAAAACGTCGGTGTTTCTCAAAAAGGCGTAAACGTTCAAGGGTTAAGTTATTGTTCACATAAATTGCACGCAGCGTCTAATCTGAAGAATTGTTCAGTACTGGTTAGATAGCTGTGTTTCAATGAGTTAACATTTAAGAAACAGAAAATTAATAGCGTCTGCGCATGCGCCAACTAGTTTCGAGTACAGGCCCAATCCTCATAACTTCCACCTGCTCTACGACCTATTTCCTCTGCCAACCGACCCATTTTACAAAGCATTCCTCTTCAGGTCTTGCTTATCTTTAAAACCATTTGTCAGTGCAGCAAACAAGACCGGGGGTACTCCCTATAGTTGGATGTCGTGTTTTTTAGGGGTTGAAATTTGCGATCCAGTATTTTTTAGGGGTTTTCTCGGGCAAAATCCGAGTTTTGAGAATACCTGTTATTTTTTAGGGGTAATCCTGATTATAATAATGATGACACGCTTACAAAGTGTTACGAGTACAGCGTATTTGATGGATAATGACACTCGACTTTTATTTTACTGACACATTGCATTTTGTACGCATTATATTCTGGTATTTTTTAGGGTATCTTTAAGTAAGAGGTTTTTTTTTTGGGTAGCAAAATCTGAGGGCCAGGTATTTTTTTTGGTATTTATTTAAGGTTTCCGACGAGCTCCCCCGACATCTTACAAAAGGAGTACCCCCCCCCCGGGGGGGCAAACAAGTTGAGAAACAGCTCTGTGAAACAGATTACGACTTTTATGAAGGCTCGACCTTTGAAGCATAATTTGACTTTGTGCACAACCCTTAACTCGTAGTGCACAGGAGATATGTTGTTTCTCAGTTGTTTTTGGAGTATGAGTGGGAGTATAAACCTACAGGTTTCAGGAAAATTCTTACTCTTAGCAGAAAACTAATGTGCTCGCGGAAAATTTTAAAATCGCCGCCATTTCCCATAGTTGCAGCTGTCATTCCCAAGCCCCGATCGCGCGCCCCGAGCTCTGATCATTTATGAGTACTCAGGGAATTTTTTGAGATATTTAGAACTTTTGGAGATATAAATTTTTCGATAAATACATTTTTTTTTTTGGAATTTCTGGTATTATATTTACACACTTTTTGAGACACTCACAGCTAAGCCTACCTAGAGCTTCTGCACTTCCGTTACTGTTTGTTCTATTTGTAGACTTCAGGGACTTCCGGTGACAATATTCTCCGCCCCTTCCAACACAATCATTTCCAGTACATCCGGGTCTTCATGTTCCTCGCGCGCCTCAGACACATCCAATACAGTACTGTCGTACATTGGGTTCCAGTAACCTGTGAAACTTGGACTGCAATCGAGCTGGTAAGCGGTTGCACCACGGTTATCAACGTCTGGCATGTTGACGTATCTCACATAGAGTCGTCTAGTCGGACCCAGACTTCCAGAAGGCATTCTGTGCAGTTTTCTCTTCAGGAAAAGTAGTAGAAGCAGTGACGTAACAAAGATGGCGCCCACTGTGAGAGATGGGATCCATTCCAGGTCTTCAGAGGAAAAGGAAAAAAGTTTACTTACCAGTTATGTGTCATGTTTTTTCTACAAAATGTTTTCCAACTATATTTTAGTTGGAAGTTGTTTTTCTCTCTTTCAATTCTCAAACATTTTAAAAGCGTTAAAATTTCAGGCGTGCAAACTATTCATCCATCTTGTATGATCGTGCCATTCTCTTGAACAATTTCTTTTGGTCTCCCCTCTCTCCCCACCCATATACTTCAAACGATCGGTCCCAATATCCTGGGCGCAGTTGTTTGAAAGCTTTTTTTTTAAATAACCAAGGACTAGGCGAGACTTTAAATTAAAGTGATTTGTCAAGGAACATGACTAGTTTTAACAGGGTATTAGTGCGACTTTCAACCAACAATTTTCCAAATGAATCTGGAAGGATACAAATATTTCAAGAGACGTGTGTAGCTTCTGCAACCTTAGTGAAGTAGGTGGCGAGTTTTCACTCTTGTATGGTGTGTCCCTAAAACGAGTTTTTGCAACTGCGAAACATTCTTATACAAGATCTTAATTCAACAAACTCAAACTTCCAGTTTCTCAATAAAAAGTCTCTATTTTCATATATGATTTTAAAGGCTAACAGGTCAATAATCACAATTACTTCAACATATTTTTTCAACAAATTGAAATTACAGACAATACCTGCGTGTATTGCTTGTAATATCTGTTTTATTGGGGAACAACTCATTTGAGTTACACTCCACAAAAACAAATAAATCTAATTCATTGTAACACTCCAAGGAAACCCAATTACATAAACCAAACAAAACAGACAAATTTTTTTTTTTTTTATTATATGGCTGACTGATTTCGCGTGCTGTAACTGGTAAATTTAGTGTCCGTAAGTAACCGTATTGGCCTCTCGTTCTGGAGCGGCCTCACTTGCTTCAAATAATCAACAATCCATCCATCGCTCGTTTCTCCTCATGTGGAGATTGAGGCCCGAATAATCAACAAAGCCATATAATAAACATCTTATTAGCTCGGTCCGTACGGCAAGTTATGGATCATCGTTTTTTCCTTCCTTGTTTTCATGGCCCGCTAACTTTGCGCTTGGGCCATAAAAGGAATGAAAAAACTCGGTCTTTAACTTGCCGTACTGACCTCGCACTCGGTTATAAGAGGTATGTATAATTTAGTTTTGTTGTGATGATAGAAGTATGACTGGTTCGTGTTACAGCTAATGGTTTGGTAGATACCGAATACCAGTTTGTTTGCCTATGCATACATGGGAGATTGGATATAACATTGGGTCCCCGTTTCCCCCTGGACAAAATAACCAAGAATTATCTTAAACTCACGTTCTTCGTCCTCGTAGTTGCTAACTACGCCTTCTTGTGTCTTCAGCAAACGGCATTCCTCATCATGCACGGAGCACTTTGATGTTTCACGACAGGGCGATGAAAAGCATCTCTTCCTTCCTTCTTCTTTCATTTCTGGCTGTGTTTCGCTCGTTTTGTTTATACTCGCATTGGAGTGTTTGTTGCCTTCCAAGACATCTATCGTCTTGAAAACCGCTCTTGATGGCGGACGTTTCCTAAAGATATAAATTAGTTGTTACAACAATTTAATTCCAAATGCATTCCATAGTTCCGTAGCCAGGAATTTTGTTGGGGTGTAAACCAAGGGCAGCTAGGTACTAACAATTTCCATGTTCCATGTTTTCCCTCTAAAATCGATCAAAAAAGCAAATAGGTTTCATAAATTTCATAAACTGAGACTCTTAAAAGCCAATACGAAGGGGCAAACGCACTGATGGTTTGGGTTTAGGGTTTTATGTACACACCTATTTGGAGTTTTGCTTCGTTTTAATTGAACCTACTCCTGTGGACTTTTTTGTCCCGGGTTACCTAAGTTATCCGCCTCATTATCGCGAAAGAAAATAAACGCCGAGAAAATTAACCCTTAAACGGTCAAGTCTTTTGGCAAAACACATATGGTTCAGGGGGAAGGGAGGCTCTTCCTTTAATAGTTCTTAAAAAGTTGCCCTTTTTAAATAACAGCAGAGACAAATCGCTTACTTTGTTCTGTTCCTGGTGATTTTTCTGGTTCGCTTGGTGAGCCACCTCAGGTAAATTCTTGAGATGTTACGAGTTGGGGGAAACGTGTGTCGGGACACGCTCGAGCTGGTTGGATCTTCAAACTCAGTCTTCTTCGAACTTTCCCGTTGAGTTTTCACGGTAGCAGAGACGCTCGCTCCTGGTGTTGTAGCTGACACATCTCCATTAGTGGTCTGTTTTACACGTGTCGTTTTTCCACCTGAGACGCCTCTCGTAACGTTCTGTTGTTGTGTAAGTTGGACTAACATCGGTTTGATCTGCGAGTCTGAAACAATGTACTTCTAGATCAAATCACCGTAAAGTTCTAGATATAGCCCCTCCGCGTACAAGCTCCCCCGAATATAAGCGCTATGTCTATTATTTGAATGGAAGGGCAATAACAGTCTTAAAATAGACTCGTATCAAAATGTAGCGTAGCATTACAGCTGTTGTAGATTACTGCCAGTGTTTCAGAATCTTAAAAGGAAACTAAAATGACCAGTGTGTCTACTGTCATTATAAAATTAAAGATTTTCAGAGATAAACTCGATCCGGTTATAATCCCAAACAATTTTGAAACGCAAAATTCCCTCCCAATATAACCTTCCCCCGATATCAAGTCCAGGCCATGCACTTCAAATATAAGCCCATTAAAAAGTATTTTGCCGGAAAGCTATAATCCCATGGGTTTATATTCGGAAGTCTACCGCGGTACTTCTTTTTACTTCAAAAAAGCATATTGGTACTATTTTTTGATAATACCAAGTAAGTTCTTAACTTTTAAACCTGTCTAGTCCCCAAGTGCGTTAACTTTCAACAACAATGTATAATTTAGAACTTATACACCGCTTTAAATACTTTATTTCAAGTTTGTCAAGTACAACTCGCAGTAGAAAAACACAACTACTGAGGAAGTAGACAACACGGTGAAATCCTAACCAAATTTTTCTCGCCAAAACCCAACCCAAGTATTCAAAATCATTACCTCCCATCCCTTATATCAGAATGTAAACACTAGTAACACAACGCGCACCCCGAAGAAAACCTCTCTCAGTTACAAATGCCAATGCCCAACTCACCCCTCATTAGCCCAGGCCCGTGGACAGGATTTTTGTTGGGGAGGAGGGGTGCAAATTTCGTAAAATTGGACTCTTTAGAGCCATTATAGCTGGATTTTTTTGGTCGTTTCGATTTACGGTAGCACCAACTGTTACGATAAACCTGTTCGGGCTTCTTAATCGTCTTAACAAACCTCCAGATGCGGACCTTTTTTGGTCCGTGTGTGTGTGTGTGTGGGGGGGGGGGGGCGTACGCATCCCGCGCACCTCCCCCTGCCTACGAGCCTGTTAGCCTATCTCAAAGAAACCTTAGAGTATGCCCACAGTCCTCTAAAATGTGAAAACATAAAATTAGGAGATGCCTACAGGCAAAAGGTTTCAAAAATTACTTAACAGCAAAATCTAAAACGATCGGAAGTCAGGTCCTGTGAATTGTTGGATGAATGGAAGTCAGTTTCTCTGCAAAGGACAACCTGCCTAGTTAAGCCCGAACCTAACCCCAACTTTGACTTTAACGCTGACTATTCGTTGCGCATGCGTACCTTGTGGCTGAAGAGCTGGGTGTACTATGAGCAATCTCATTAGCCGATGTCTACCCTTTACCAGCACCTCTCGTCTGAGCCCGGAGTATTTGTCAGCGGACTCCGCAGTGCGAGCAATCCAGTCAGTCCAATATACTCGATCCTCAAACACGACCAGTCCGTAAGGGTGAGAGGACTTCCCTACGGAGAGCAAAGCTCTTCGACTTCCGTTGTATGAGCAACTCTGTGGAGAGAAAACTTTCCCTCATCACACCTATACCATAATACAATACAATTCAATACAACATAACACAATCAAATACGATACGATACGATACATACGTCTTATTAGCCGAGTACGAGGTCCGTACGGCAAGTTATGGACCGAGTTTTTTCCTTCCTTTCTATGGTCCAAGTGCGAAGAGCGCGGGCTATGAAAACAAGGAAGGAAAAAACCAGGATCCATAACTTGCCGTAAGGACCGAGCAAACGAGGCTAAGAAGATGTTTATATGGCTTTGTTGATCATTTGAAGCAAGCGAGGCTGTAAATGACAGCCGCTTCAGAAATAGAGGTCCGTACGGCTACATACGAACCTGAAAATGACCAATCACAGAACGCGAAATCAATCAGCTAATAATAAAATACAACACACTGCAGCAGAATGCAACTCATTACAATACAATAGAATATAAATGTTTCTATCTAACTTTTATCAGAAAATGAAGACAAATTAACAGGTACGAGGTACTCAGCCAACTGAAATAACCTGAGGTTAAACTAAATTATAACTTACATCATTCTTAGGTCAAAAGAAGGAAGAAAGGAACCAAACAAAAAATATACAGAAGAAGTACAGAAGTAAAAATGAATACATAAAGTAGATGAGTTATAACAAGTACTACAAACAATGAATACCAGAAAACCGAGAAAACAAAGTGAAGTATCTGAAACAAAATATGATTTAAGTATCATCCAATAAAGCAACTATAATAATAATAATAATAATAATAATAACAATAATAATAATAATAATAATAATAATGTATTGGTGATGATGATGATGATGATGATGATGATGATGATGGTATTTGATAGGCATTATTTTGAGATGTTTATGACATTTTTAGACGAACGCAACGCACTAGGACAATCAATTTAACTAGCTTTCATTATTACTGACAAACTCGAACTCACTTCAATTGTGCTCCTCTTGGCATCCGTCCAATAAATTCTCTGACTCGGTGAATCTAGAGCAATACCATTGGGCCAAAAAATATTTGTGTCAACAAGCACCATTCGTTCAGTGCCGTCCGTACGAGCCCTTTCAATCCTGGGTAGCTCTCCCCAGTCCGTCCAAAACAGAATCCTAGAGTGAAGTATAAAGCAACATTACAATGGGAAGACTTCGTTATGAAAGATTTGGGTTTTAACTGATCTTAGTTCTTATAAATATTGAAAAGTGTTTTGTTGTTACTAAATATTAAGATGCCAAATGCAGTTGGTCGTCTATTAAATGTTGACCCTGAACATCAAATATTTTGTTTAGCTAATTACTTTCCAAAAAAACTTATTACTTATCAGTGTTTTACAAAAAACACCTCCACCCCGTTTTCCCACCAACTATCGCGAAAACATTTGCAAATAATTGTCAACTCATATCATCAGCGGCGATTCTCCTTTTTCGAAGAAATATGAACAAAATATCTGATTACATCTTATTAAAACTTGTATTTAACTGGACACACAGCTTGATAACAAACGCACATGCCACAGTTTACAAATTTGAATTGTACAGGCTCTGACAGGGTTTTGCAATTGACCAGTATTTCCGGCCGAAAAGGACTGGTTCTTGCGAGTACAAATGAAAAGATCATAGCAAATACAGTTGGTCAATCACAGTCAGGTTGCACGCGCGCTCCTCCCTATAAAATTAATTACGGTGGATTTTTCTTCCCACCATGCACAACTCGCCAAACTCCCGCGTTTTGGCCGATCGGAACAGGAGAAGTGAACAGCTCTGATCCATGAACAGGGACAGTCTAGCCAAAACCAGTTCCGATAATTCTTGAGTTCCATTTGAGAACCGATTGGTCTGACCGACCAGACCCGTCCAACGGAAAGCGGTCTGACATCTTTCTTACCTTTTAAAAGGGTCCACAGTGATTCCCCGGGGCTTGTCCAGATCCTGCGACACAAGTATTCTGCGACTCGATCCGTTCACGTAAGCGGTCTCGATTGTATTTCGCCCAATGTCTGTCCAGTATAGTTTGCCTTGTACCCAGTCCACATCGAGTCCTTCCACCACACTGATATCTAAACAATTGAAGAATAAGGGGTAAAATCGTAGTAAATCGGGTAAAGTCTTCTTCCGTTATGTTTTCACACCGGACTGTACCGTACAATTTACCACAATACCTTGCATGGCTAACACAGTCAACCCAAAAGGTTGTATCTTCTTCCTTATAGAAGGGTAGTATTTCTTACTACTGTTTAATTTTTCTATTCAAGGCAAAGCTTAATTTTGGTAGCTTGTTCTTTTACTCTTTGGGGATAGTAATTTGCCATACGTAATTTTTGAAAGTGTGTAGTATCTTGATGCAAAAAATATAAAACTAAAGCGACTATATTTTACGTCGGTGGCTCCATCATCTCTGAAATCTAGTGTCAGAGGAAACTGACGGAATCCCCTCCCCTCCCAGTCCCATCCTCGCTAAAATGGCAGCTTTCTCTTCTTCTTTTTCTAATTCTTCTTCTCCTTCTCCTTTATCTTCTTCTTCATCATCTTTTTCTTCTTCGTCATCTTCATCTTCACCTTCGTCTTCATCATCTTCATCTTCTTCTTCATCATCTTCATCTTCTTCTTCTTCTTCATCATCATCTTCTTTTTCTTCTACGTCTTCTTCTTCTTTCTTTCTTTTCTTTCTGATTTAATTGTTTTTATTATTATTAATAATATTAATAATAATAATAACAATATTATTATTATTATTATTGTTATTATTATTATAATTTTTATTATTATTATTAATATCAGTGTTGTTTCTTGTAAACTCCCAGTCCAACTTACCGGAAATGATTTTATAATCTCGATAGTCATTTCTGGCCAAAGCGACGCTATGAATAGCGCTGGTCTGCATGTCCGCATAGTACACTTTTCCCTTTCGGATATCTAGTGCCAGTCCTCCAGCGCGTCCCACGTCTCCCAGAAAAGCGTCACCTGCCAGTCTTTTAGTCCTTTTCAATGAACGCATGCGTAGTTTGCCTTCGACGATAAAGATTATGAGTGGTTCTGGACCTACCAAATGGGAAAAAAAGAATCATATTTAAATCATGTGCAAGTCTCGTTATGAGAGCCCAGGTACGCTCCTTAAGTTGTTAAAATAAAGCTTTGGTATAACAATAATAATAATAATAATAATAATAATAATAATAATGATAATGATGATAATGATAATGATAATGATAATGATAATGATAATGATAATGATAATTATAATGATAATGATAATGATAATGATAATGATAATGATAATGATAATGATAATAATGAATAGTAATGCCAAAAGTAATAATAATAATAATAGTGATAAAAATAATGTTTCAAAACATGCCTGAAATTTTTTGGCTGTTAGTAACACTGAAAACAAACGCTTTAATCTTCTTGACCACTTATTCTACTCTTAACGGTCTTCAGAGAAGTTTACATACGGCACGGCCACTTTCTGCCCCCTTCCCCCTTGCAAGATAGGGTTGACAATGTTACTCACTTCGTAGCACCAATACAGCGCTGCTGCAGTTTACTTCTTTTTAAAACATAGCTGGCAATTTCGCGCGCTTTTTGTATGGCGTGAGCTTGCATCTATAACTCGATAGACGCACGCCCGCGCGTCTATTAAATCGCGTGCTCGCGTTCAACCAATAAAAACGCTTAGGACGGTTTAGGAGAATTCTGTACGTTATCAGCTTACGTGTATTTTTTCTTATAAGTACTCTTTAAAGTGGCAGAGGCAATGTTCTAAAAGAAATAGTCCATACTTGAGGCTTCGCCTCATGTGTTTCTAACGCTTTTCTCGTGCTTTCCCAACTTTCCGCTGCATCCATAATTCGATAGACGCACGCAAAGCATGGACCATTTCTTAATTAAACTAATTTGTAATGGTAAACAACAAATTTCACATAGAATTTCTCTCACCTTCGGCTTTGCAAGACCAGCCATCAGCACCAAGGCGATATCCCTCATCGCAGGAACAAAGGAAACTACCGGCAGTGTTCGAGCATTGTTGAGAACACGTGTTGATGTGTTGTTTGCATTCGTTTATGTCACTACACGTGACTCGGTCCGAGTCGAGCGTCCACCCCTGGTTACACTGACACGCTGGGCCGAGTGGAGACTGGTAGCAGCCTTGTGAACAGTGGCTAGATGGCTTTGAACAGTCGTTTGATCCTTGGAACACAGAAGCGACGAGTAGAGAAACTTCGTGTGAAAATTATGCTTAGATAAGGATCCAGAATGGAAGAAATGGGAATTGGAACTCGAATCAAAAGAACTAGGGAAATGTCCAATGGTGGTAGATATGTGGCTCAGTAATCGCTATGAACGGTTCACAATGATTTTCTGTCCGAGACATTAAGTTGCGCCCTAAGTTAACACACCACAACACCGGAATTGCCCTACACTTTTCGAGAAGTGCGTGGGATCTTTTAAGTCCCCGATAGAATGTCGAGAGACTAGACCAACGGCTTAACGTCCCTGTCTATGGACG
>JAOBYE010708716.1:0-11284 GCA_025403585.1 Parazoanthus swiftii
CCCTCAGTTTACGTATCTCCTTTCCAGTTATAAGGAGTTCAGTCGCGTGAACTACAAACCGAAGACAAACGTCACCATTCGTGGTAACGCAGCAGTGTTCCTGGCAGTTCTCTCTTCGTTGTTATTACTGTTTGTAGCTCTGCTACAATTAAACACCCGCCTTTCAATCAGGTATTCAAATGGAACCGTCTGATCGACCAGTTTCCGAACTTCAGAAAGGTTTGTTAAACGCCCTTCGTGGTACAAAAGCAGAGAATGACGCTGTTCGTTGGTATGTGTTTTACAGCGATTGTTAACTTTTCTGTTTGTTCACAGGAGCTGAAATTCGTAGTGTGTGCACAGAGGCAGGAATGTTTGCCATTCGAGCCAGGAGGAAGGTTGGTGGCTGGTAAACAGTGGTCGGTAGCTTCTCTGCTTGGGCCCCCTACCCCCTCCCCCTGCACCCTTTCCCCGCACGCCCTGCCCCACCACCCTTACCCCTGCACTCTTACTGCACACCCTGCCCCTGCTCTCTGCCCCCATTCACCTGTTACCCTGCACTTTTACCTCTGCACGCCCTGCACCCCTGCCCTCCTCCACCTGCACCCCTGCCCTCTTACCCCTGCACGCCCTGCCCACTGCTCCCCCCACCCTTACCCCTGCACTTTTACCCCTGCACGCCCTGTCCCCCTTCACCTGCACCCTTTGCTTCCATCTAATCGACTTAGAGCAACAACTAAAGATCACTCTTTGCTTACGTATTTTCACAGCAACATAAATAGGAACTTTGTCAGAGTTACAACGTGGCTACAATTTTTAGCAAATGCATTTGGAAATAATGCCTTTTACCAGATATCAAAGCACGATAGAAACTTAAGTTTCGATCTGATTAGTTCCACTCTCGATCTAGTAAGATTTCAAAACAGGCAATAGATTATACCGCTCGCCGTCATCGGGTCTAGGCGGCGTATTATCTATCGCCTTTTTGGAACAATCCAATAGACCAATTTCGATATATTAAGACTCAGCCTGAAACATAACACATCAACACGAGGCACTGGGGAGTAATCCATACAAACTCTGTATTTTATTACTTTCTGAATTTTGATATATCGAAATTGAGACTTGAACGTCCCAGCCCCAGGCCCGCGTAACGATCATAGAACGGCACACATTTTCCTACAAGGCTATATTCGTAGCTCAAAACTTATCATCTTTTTTTAACTTTACATTCGGAAAACTTCAGCACATCGACAAATCACACACAATCGGTTGAAATGAATCCCTAGCTGTTGTATGTCAATGAAGGTGGTGTGGATAGTAAACGGTCGGATGTTCTTGTTGTGGTTCTTGTGGTCTATGTTCCTAACTTGTTATTCTGCCTTTGTCGTAGGTTGCTACAGAGAAAGACTTTCTGGAGGCTGTCAACAAAGTCATCAAAGCTTACGCTAAATTTAGTGCTACTCCACGCTACATGACTTATAACTAATTTGTACTACGTCTTGTGACATCTATTTACAGACTGTAAATATGTTTAACACGGAAAGCAAAGAGATAGACTTTAAACAATGGAAAACAGATGGCTAGCGATCGAAAATGTGTAGTTTATCTCTGCATGAACTTCGAGAGGCTGTTTTAAGGACATGAATCTGTGATCCGCAGAAGCTGTAGGGTTTGTCACTACCGTTATGGTTTGACCAGAGGAGCTGAATATATAAGCAAAAAAATTGTAGAGCGGAATATTTATGTGTTTTCTTGTGAATAATGAAAGCTGCCCTATTGTGAAAGAAAAGGGCCAAACTCCAGCCAGCTTAGTTAGCTCACATGGTATTTTCCAGGCATGTTAGTGCTCCTAAAAATTGTAAAAATCTTAAATATTCCCACTTGCCCTAAGAGCCCTACTTTCCTAGCATTTCTCAGTGTTCCCCCAAGAAACAATCTTTGTCTTTTTTTTCCGATGAAAACGTACAACAGATTTCAGTGAAAATGATTTACGTTTGTTCCGGAAGCCGTAAACTTTGAAATGGATTTGTTAAAACCTTGATCCTTAAAAGCATTCTGAACATCTGCGAATGTTTTAAGTCACAGTACATTTTCGGTAGTATCACAAGCAGGAACTTGACTGGCTTTTTAGTGGAAACTTTGCGGTCCATTTTTCCGACAAAAAACCCAGAAATTTCAGTGAATGAAACAAGGTTCGGCATAATAAAATGCACAAAACTTGAATCAAGACTAACGTTATACCATGAAGATGTAAACTGAGGAACGACAACAGTTTCTTGTTGACGTTCAAGATCCAAAATTACTAAAACTTTTCTCACCTGAATCTTCCACAGTTTCATGACATGACTGACAGTCATGATACACTTACTAAACTTTCCTGGCCATGGTGACTGTTCAAACTAAAAGTTGCCTTTTATTGCCGCCGGCGATGAAAACACTGCCATCTTGAATCTTATTTTAAAACTTGCGTAACGCAGGCTCAACTTGATCCCTTGTAACACGTACGCTGGACAGTTGCGACGCGGATTAAAAAACGGAAACCTAAACTTCAGGCCCGAGTAAAGACTGTCACACGGTTGCCAACAACCCTGGGGTACGGTCGCGAAGGCATAAAAAGAATTTAAGAAGCCCTACTTATAGACTGCGAACAGTCCCTTCCTTTTCCGCTGTTCAAGTAAAACAAAATAATGAACGTTATGAGCGGCGAACGGCGGAAGAGTTAGCGAGCAACTGAACAGCGGGCCGCAAGTTTTTATATCCAAGAAAAGGAAGTGACCGCTAACAGTCTGTAAATACAAAAGATTTCACGGGGGCACGAAGACATTTTTTTATTTTCCTTCGGGAAAACGTTACCGTGCATGCAATAGAGAAACATCTACTACTGTTTAGTCCCGCAGGCTTGCTTCAAATTGTAACTAGAACCCAGGCAGGTTCCAACTCTCTTTAACCCTTAAACGTTTGGGCTTTTTTTGGGTGGGGGGGGGGTTCACGTTCGAAATGTTTACAGATAAAAGCTTGTCATTTGGCATGTAAGCAGCTTTGACCTTGCTAATTACTTTCCATGACAACAATAAAAGTTTAGTTAAGAACTGTTGCTATGGCAACAGTCATTGTAATACATGGCCGCCATCTTGGATTTTCGAAAATTTTAGTTTTAGCAAATTTTTGGTAAACTACCTTGATTTTAATAGAAAACATGTTTTTATAGGCTCAACTAGCAAAATATTCGAAAAGAAAATGAAATAATTGAAAATAGAAAACGTTTTTTAAAAAAATACCAATTCTTGATTCAAACTTCAATTTGCATAATTATTTTCGCATACATTATAAGTGATGACGTCATCCAATTAATGTCAGAAGATGTGTTATTAATTAGACTACAGATACTGCAAGATTCATTTTAATTACTGCAAAACTTCAGAATTTAGGTCGGAAAAACTTAGTTGGCGATATAAGATAAACTACACTCTGATCAGGCGATACCAACTAAGTCACTTTCTTTTTATGCATTTACTTGACAAGCTATTTTAACTAGGTCATCCGATTGGTAGATATGATGCTTAGTTTTTGTAAATATTGCTATTATATTTCTACATAGTTTGAAGTTTTGGACGCGCTTCTGGCGATTTCAGAAACAAAAATCTAACACTTTCCAGAGCGAACCTGCCCTGGCTCCCCTGGGAATTGCCGCCCTTGTGTGCAGGGAGGTGTGACGCTTGTCGTGGAATAATTGAAGACCAAACAGAAATTACTTGTGTGGTCCCCAAAATGAGGGTCAGTCGATCGGTATTAATGTTTATGTCGTATTCTTCGTAATAGACACCAAAGCCAATACATTTGATGGTTGTCTTGCACGATGGCGGACGAAAAGAGATTACTTAATCCTTCAGAAAATTCGACACAATTGATAACAATATATTCGAAAGAGGGCAGTCTCCGTGCTCTTCAAATTGTCAATCATTTTTATATGAAATGTTCCCGCAGCTTTTATTTACTTATAAGCTATATTTAAACAGGCATGTGCAATTCAGCCGAGGCTGGTTTAAATGGAGGCCTGTATAGACAAAACTAAATACAAATTAACATACACAATGTTACAGACACTAAAACAAACAGAAAATATAGATGAATTAAGCTAAGGTCTTCTTACAAGTTTGTGGCTATTTACCAATACTAAGCTAGTCTGCCCTCTAATTCTACAAAGAATAGCTTCACTTTGCCAAACAGGCGAAAACATTAAAATTGGTGCTTTTTTGAGCAAGCACAAGCAACACAAGAAAAAGTGGAGAAAGAACAAATTGACAGCGTCCGTGAAAACAGACATTTATGCAAATTTAAGAGTCATTTGCTTCCGCTCCCGCCTTGGCGTAGCTAAATAATTCCGGAATTTTGGGGAAAGTTTTAGACAGCTAAAATAACTTTAGAAAAACTCGGGAATTTTAGAAACAAATGATAATTCGAGAATTCTAGAGCAATAGAAACTTTAACCCGACATTTTAGCAACATTTCAGCGGCAAAAACGTTGTCAAAAGGTAATATTTTTATGTTCCTACTCATTAAGTACTCACACGCTACAACAGTGTCAACTCGTACAACACGATAAATCAGCGGTTTTTCATAGGGGTTGCCTTCTACATTACAAATAATCAGCGCTTTTTGCAAAAAGGGGTCTAAAGTGCATCTAAACAATGGTTTCTCACCGAAGTTTCAGGTTCCACACCTTTGTTGATAGAAAATGTACTGAGAATTTTCGGGAGTTCAGTTAGAGAAATTTGGGAGAATCATAGACAGTTCTGAAAGAATTTTGGAACGTTTTTCGGGAAATTCCGGAAAGAATTTTAAGCCATTTTTCGAGAATTATGTAGTTAAGATCTTCTCTGCTCAAACAATCAAGATTCTAAAGGATCCTGGAACGAATGCTTTGATTGGTTGATGAAAAGAACAGCTCTCAAAATATCCTTTGTGGTTGCATCAATGTTGAAGCGCCGAGTGCAACAGCAGAAAAGCCGATAAGAGCCTCGTGCTGATGTCCTTTGTTTCAGGCTGAATTTTAATATATCGAAATTTGTCTATTCCAAACATTATCCTTCACCATTACTGAGAACGACTGCTATCTCTTCCCTGTACATTAACTTAAAGATCGAGTTTGCGCAGTGTTGATTTAGATTTAGGATATACTGAAACTGCCAGATTACAAGCACTCCTCTCAAAGTCCTCACGTAGGCTTGTTTCGAAGGAATTTCCCATTACATAAGCTGTCTAGTCTAATGAAAAAAAGCCCAGCAGGCTGCACATGTGTTTACAAATGTAGAACCAAAAAACTTCATCTCTTAAAAAACAAGACTTTTAAACAAAATGACAAAGAACATGAAAGCGTTCCTCAGAATCCTTATTCAAATCTTTGTAGCCTCAGTAACTGCATGGCCTGAGTGCTTTGAACAGTTGCCAATTTTCGTGGTACAGGTCTACACACATTAAAAACGAAATTGCCAATATACGTTCACTTAACAAATTCTTTTGTTCTCATTAAACTGCCTATCACTTACTCCTGAAGAAGGTTTTATGCGCTTCAGTTAAACCTTTTTGGTTGCCAGGGTAACCTTTTTACCATAACTTTCCCGAGAGTTATCTTTTTATCACTTTAGTATTACTACTCAAAAAATGCTTTTTCATTTCATAAACTGTGGTTCATGTTCTAGTTCAATGCGTTTGGATTTTATTAAACTCCGTAAAGTTCTGCATGTTGAGAATTCCGTTTCATTTGCATAAGCAAAATTTATCCGATAATGATTCTGTTTAGGCTTGATAGACAGGCGTCACGAACTCAAAAGTCTACTAGAACACGTGTACGCATGCAAATGCAAGTATTGCTTGCCTCCAAACCACAAAAGAAGTGATCCTTAACATAATCGCAGAAGAAATAGAAGAGCGTTCGAGAGTCTGTTGGACTTTGCATTGCATCGGGCCACCCTCTTCGTAAAACTCGAACGTTTCCTCAACAGCTCAACTGACAACTCTTGACTGTAATATAAATTATTACCAGTTGCTGCAGGTGAGAAATTGTTCGCACTCAGAAGTCACTGTAACTTTAAAGTTGCGAGTGCATTCTGCATACTGCACACACAATGAGTGGTTTTCCAAACTTGTCTGAAACGATTTTCACGGAAAGAACAGAGCCCGATCGCGATGGCTCCCGCCTCGCCTATTTAACTGTGGAAGTTGGAATCGCGACTGCAGGACTAATAGCAAACGTGCTTGTTGCGGCAACGATCCTCTCCTGTAAGAAATTGCGCTCCGTAAACTATCATCTCATCCTTAACTTGTCATTCTCAGATCTCGGTATGGTGTTGTTTACTTTCCCGTTTGCCGTAAACATGCAAGAAGGAGGAAGCTGGCCAGAGTTTGTCTGCTTAGGCTTTTTGCCCATCTCTGATATTTTCCAAGGAGTGTCATTTTGGACAATAACTGCCATCGCTATCAGCCGTTATCGAATAATTCATGGTGACTTTGGTGTCAGGAAAAATACGACAAGAAGGACAGCATACTTGATTGCATGCATATGGTTAGTGTCTTTCGCAGTCGTATCAGTGCCTCTGATAATGGTTATGAGACATTACAAGACACCCACTGGAGGCGTCTGCAACATTGAGTTTCCCGAGATCGAAGGCTACGAAAGAGATTTCCTGAAAAAAACTTACTTATTTGCTGTTCGTGTAGCACTAAATTACATTTTGCCTCTGTTCATAATCACAGCAACTTATGTTTTGATCTCGATCCGCATCAAAAAGGCAAACCACCTTCTCGAGTTTGTGATAAGAGAACAAAACCTCACTGAGCGGAACTTGCTTGGAATCCGAATTCGCTTAGCCTTGAAGCGTAACTATCATGCAAAGAAACTTTTGACTCCTCTGGTTTTAGTTTTTGCCATCACAGTTTTTCCTTTCAATTTGTTGCGCGTGTTGCAGTTTTTTGAGCTCAACATGTCATACTACCAAGCAAAAATTGTGTGGATTGCATGCCTCATTTTTCTGATATCTCACTGTGCCATCAATCCAATTATATATTGCATAGTTAACCCAGACTTTTACCACGAAATGAAACAGCTTCTCGGCAAGTCCCCCACATGGGCACGGGCTCTGTGCTCTTGGCTCCTCAATATCTTCTACCAAAAGACAGAAAATCCAGTGCAACTGAATTCTTCTCTTCAACAAGAGTAACTCCAAAATTTGTCAAAAGCCCAGCCCAAAATCCTGGAAAGTACTGCTAAAGTAAGGACGCTCCGCCTGTACCCTAAATTCTATATAAGTGATGGCCCGAGTAAGAACTAGGCAACCTTCTACTGTTCTGCGGCATCTCGCTTTTCCCACATTAAAATGTTTAAATTTTCATACTGAGAACACGTTAACCTATACTCAACATGTTTTTGAAATAAAATGTAATAACATTTAATTTCAAAGCGGTGTTTCTTTTGTGCTTTAAGATTTCAACTAATCGTAAGACTACAAAACAACAGCTAAGAAAAGCTTCGAATTTTCTGTGTTCACCATGTAGAATTTTTGTTTCATTAAAACTCTGAAGATTTTTTACCTGAAAAGATGAACTAGTGAACTAGAATCAAATACATGAACTAACTGGTGAAGTTATTGTAAACTTTTTGGTTTTAGCCAATGAGGTGAACGGTTTAAGCAATATCGCAATTAGCACCTTTCTGCATTCATTGCCGCTGGACTGCCTAGTTCTTACTCGGACAATTACATAAAATCAATTGTGTTACTGTAGTCACTATAGATAGTTCCCCATCTTCTGGCATTTTGTCTTTCAACACACAAGAACGCACTTAAACACAAAGAACAAACAATACAATACAATACAACACAATACAATACAATACAATACAATACAATACAATACAATACAATACAATACAATACAATACAACACAATGCAACACAATACACTACAATACAGTACAATACAATACAATATAATACAATACAATACAATACAATACAATACAATACAATACAAAGCAACACAATGCGATATGATCTATCACACGCGTGCGACATAATACAATACAACAAAACACAGCAAACAGGAACATATACACTTTAAACTCAGAGAACAGCCAATACAATACCATACAATACGATATGATTCGCCATTTTTCATAGATGTGCACCTTGTAATATTTTAATTTTAGTTTGGTCTTACTTAAGGTTTTGTTTCTTTGTTATGGTATTATGTAATTTCTCTCACTTTTCATCCCAAATTGTAACTGATATCAAAATAAATGAGTAACTTTTAAGGAAAAAGTGCGTAAGCAAACTCGTCAGCATCATCTTCTATCCGTCCGTCTGTCTGTCTGTCTGTCTGTCTGTCTGTCTTTCCGTGTCTGTGTCTGTCTCTTTTCCTCTTCTAGTTTCTCTAGCTTCCCATTCTGTTTCAAACTGAACACTCGTTGCTGGTTCTTGCAAGCGTCAAATCAGAACCAAAACGATAACGTGAGGGGCGTGGCCAACGTCACGCCAGAATATTTTAAGCAAGGCCTATTTTTGTAAAAGTAAATGGTTTCGATCGACGCCCCGTCGGCAGCGAACAACAAATGTGTCTAAAACTCAGGCTACAAAACATATTTGCCTTCACAGTACTTTTGACTTTGAAATGACGAAAGACATCTTTTATTTCACTACACACTCTATATTAAAATGTGGCGAGTTGTGAAATTTCTGTTATGTTAACATAGAACTTCGATTATGTGGATAAATTTCTTCTCAGTATATATAGTCACTCTTATTCCTTTTCTGTTTACCATCGGCCGACCGCTAAGAGTTTCAGTGAGGATTTAATAATGCAAAAAATAGGAATAACGACAAATATATTCCGTTTTCATCAAAAATTTATTGTCAGGTGTAAGTAATTTAGCAAGGGAGGCTAGATATATATATATACTAACCTTGGTAACGTTCCATGTCGATCTTTCACAAGCCATAAAGGGTCCATCAAAAAAGCCATTCCCGTTCGTTAGTTCCAAAAACTGAGTTCCTTAGGAGCAAACTTTTAAAGGAAAACGTTATTTGAAACAAATTTGCAGGTCTCGGGTCCTATCCAATTTCAATTCATGTTTACTCATTCTTTTTGGTTGTTAAACTGTATTTAAACAGCTAAATTTGGACAAGGTTTTGGCTATGCATGGTCCCCAAACCATTTCTTCAGTGCTGAGAGAGTTACGCAGATCCAGTTTTTAGGAACAAACATTGACAGAAATAATTTTCCAAATTTTGGATCAGCCCCAACTTGCTACAATTTGGTTACAGTTCTTTATTATCAGTATTATTATTATTATTATTATTATTGTTGTTGTTGTTGTTGTTATTATTATTATTATTATTGTTGTTGTTGTTATTATTATTATTATTATTATTATTATTATTATTATTATTATTATTAATGTTGTTGTTGTTGTTATTATTACTGCTACTGCTACTATTATACTACTACACATGTTGTATCATTGGCAGCTCTCTCGCTCGATTTATACAGAGTTTCTAATTTCCCACACTAACAGCTGTATACATTTTAAAACTCTACCGTGAATATTAGCATTAAATACGTCTTACGACTATCTGAACAAAGTTACACTTAACTGAAGGGGCCAGAAGACGGTCTTTAACAAACCGAACTTGTCAGTGCTACTTTTTAAGCAGGTCGTGCAAACGAGGCTCCAGGGAATAAAACCTGCATAATGAAGTACTGTCCCGTAGACTGAACATAGGGCATATAGTATTTAAAGAAACATGAGCTGATATGATTTATATACGGTTGAGTGGACGAAACGGATGAAAAATAGCTTCTTGATTCCTGTCATGACGTCAGTATGAAATTAACGAACATTGCTTAACCCTTTCAGCCCAAGCCGGTTAATCAGTATATAAATTCTCCCTACTTTATCTATATAAAATAAGTCATTTGGTAATGAGAATAAAGCAACTGATCATACACAGAAATTTATCAAAGACGAAAAACAAAATTCTCACAATCTGTTTACAAGGAAACTATAAAGATTGTTTAGGAGAATTCAGCAATACGCCATATGGCGTATTTGGGGCTGAAAGGTTTAATGTGAAAGAATGCAAAGATGCTGGTGTACGAGATGTATGGTAAGTCACTGTTGTCTTTGTAAAGCGTCTTGTTTAACTTTCACAAAATTTAACTTTTGATGTGGTTTGTTTCAGTTATGATATAAGCTGTTTATAATAAATTAGGTTGACCATTAAGGAGAGTATCCAATACCTGGGAAATGCCTTAATTGGTTTGTTGACAAGAAAAGCTCTTTGTACGTAAGAGTCGAGTTTGTTGCTATGAGTTGTGATTAAAACGGTAGTGCCTTGTTTACCCTCGACCGCACCGCATTTGAGTGGCTGTCGGCTGCTATGCGTTTCATTGCAAGAATATACAGTTCAAGAATATATAGTGAAACAATGGAACGTGTGTAACATGTGTTTCTCTCTTCAACAAATAGGGCTATGGACGCCGCACTCCATTATTTTTTTTTATAAGAACCTTTACGCTGAGTGTTCTAAAATATTTCTTGCGGGTTTCAGCCTCAAATGTTTTTAAAATGCATGTTCTTACCGATATATCAGTTAGTACACGTAGTGGGGTGTAAACATCCACCAGCACAAATGAACTAGCTGGAAGCGATAAGGCCAAGTTAAAAAAGATTTTATTAGTTTCCCGTCCCGCCCGCCTCCTTTTTGCCTGTCCGCTCCTTTTTTATTATTTATTATTTCTATTTATATTTGAAAATCTTTTAGAAAAACGTAAAATACCTTGCCGTGAAAACCAGCTTCTGCCGTAAAGTAAACTCACAGTACAAACAGTAAATCGAATTTGCTACTTGATGCATGCGTAGATATAAATGTAACAGATACTCCATTGTATGTGTGCGGAACACCGACGTATGCTGTGAGAAAAGAAAGGTGGCGAAGCAAAAGAGCACAATCCAAAATAGTGGCTGAGAAAACATAATTACTGAGAGATAGTTTCGATCAAGTTTTGCACATTGCAACATTATCCTGAATTCTGAAAGTAGTGACTAGAACTTGTTGCTTGCAAGACATTTTCCTGGTTTAGAAAACTGTGTTGCGCTAAATAAAGATCTGAAAAATCTATATACCGATATTTTTTAAGTCTTTTTTAGTCTTCCAAACAGTAGCCTGCGAAAAGCAGGCGCCTTTTCTCCCGCTGGGGCTCAGGCCCCCAGATGAAAGAAACGAGCTCTTTCGTCTGGGGGCCTGAG
>JAOBYE010708738.1:0-11280 GCA_025403585.1 Parazoanthus swiftii
TTAGGGTATTTTTGAGCAAAAATCACACTCGGAAGAAAATCTGGTATTTTTTAGGGGTTATTTGAGCTAAAACGGTACGCTGAAGATAATTTCAGGTATTTTTTAGGGTATTCCAGAAGCGAAGGGTATTTTTTAAGGTAAAATTTTTTTCCACCAGTTATTTTTTAGGGTAGAAATTCGAGCTTCCCGACAGTCATCCCTACCACTTTCACCCTGAAGTACCCCCCCCAGGGAAGAAGCCCAGTTAAAACGGTCCAGGTCCTTGGATCGACAGTCAGAGATCTTACCAACTGAGTCACCCATTTGCACACAAACCTGAATCCCACATTTTTCATCACTAGTACTGATCTCAAAAAGTTTCTCAAACTGGGTTTCAAACTGTTGAAAATCCATGTCAACTTTTCCAATTTCCATAAATCACACAATTACTTGTTTCACGTGTTTTACCTGTTTCCTTCTACAACATCAATCAAGTCATCAGCTGTGGCATCACATCTGAGTGTTACATCAGCATTTGCGATTCTGTATTCACCCAGAATACTTTTTACAGCATCAATGTCCAGCTCAGACTGCTGGCACTGAACAATAATAATAGCAATAATAATTTTATATTTATTTAATAAAAATAATAATATTTGATTTGATAATAACAATGAAAATAACAATCATCTTGATTCACCAAGATAAGTAAGTAAAAACTGAATTACTCTCACATCTTCTGGTTTACACAGATATAAAATACTGAAAAACTATATAAACTTATGATAATTTTTTGGTATAAAGATAAAAATAATTGGCTGAGAAAAACAAGACAGTTTTCATCTAACTAAAGTCAATGTTATAATTACACTAGAGGTGGAGGTGAGAATCAATTGATGCAAGGAATGCCTGGCAGAATGAATTTGTAAAAGTGGAAGTGTGTTTTCCTGGGGTTTTGTTAAAAAATTGCAAAAACTGTGTAACTCCATCTTCATAAAGAAGAAGTTTTATTATTAAAGAGTTTAGAAGCACTTGACGATCAATTCCTATTTCCTCATAACCAATCAACATATCTGATACAGCTATAGATGTTGGTAAACTCTGTGGGAAAGAAAGTGTTAAATAAAATAAAATGCTACTTACTGTTATTTGGAGATTTATCCCTCCCTTTTCCTTTTTTCTAAAAGTGATATTTGGTGGTGTTTTATTTAACCTGCAATAAAATTACATTTGAACAACTCAAGTTAATGTTATTAGATTTTCTTGTAACTAAATAATTGCCGAACACATGTGCACAAGGTTTCTATGATTTATTATTATTATTAATACTATTTTCACTGTTTTTTATCCATCCTTTTGTGAAATTGCTAAGCTCGAGCATTGCACTGTGAATACATGGAATTTGTGTTTCAAGTGTAGTGCCTCCCCCTGATTCTCAAGTACATATCAGACCACAGGTGTATTTTAGGCAACATAGCCCCAACTTTGTATATGCAGTAACATTCTCCAGCCCAATGAGAACCAAGTATACAGTAGCAACAAAGCTAACAGTTTCTTACCTGATTCCAAAGCCTTCCAGTTCTTTTTCTAATAATCTCTTGTGCCCCAGCGGTTTAAGTACATCCAGCACAATATATATGAGACTGCATGTCCTGGCAACTGAAATCAAAGACCGTGCACATTATTTTGTATAATAAAAATTTATAATTTGAGGGAACAGCAGGCCAGTCATTATTATACTGTATATCTAACTCACTCCCAAGGTCATCATCAGACCACTTTTTTGAGTCCTTGAGAATCAAAGACGTTCATAAGCTTTACTTGGCTGATATTAGTCAACTCAGCTTTTAAACAAGTGCAGAGCACAAAAAAATAAATAAGGAAGAGGAAGAGCACTGAAGGTGTGAGCTTTCAAGGGGGTCTAGGGGCATCCTCTCCAGAAAATTTGGAATTCTACAACCTACAAAAACTTGTAACTGGCATGACCAGGTCGACTCTATGGAGAAAATCACCAGTTGCTGGCCCTTTGGGAGAACTCTGCAATTCAAGTCAAAATACCTGCAATAACTTGTCGACCACGTCCCTTTCCATCTTTAGCTCCTTCTATGATCCCGGGAAGATCCAATAGCTGGATCTTGGCTCCTTTGTACCTTATGACACCTAACGTGAGAGATAACAATAATTAAAACAATTAAAATAATTAAAAATAATTAAAATGTTGTCATCAAGTTGCTATAATACAAACTTGTATCAAACTTTGAATATTCCACAAAGTGGAATTAGGATAAGATTGTTTCATTTGAAAGTAGATACATTGTATATTATATATAATTTTGTAGTGATTCACTTAATACGGGTGCACATGCAAAATTTAATGCCTTTCCCCACAAGTTGAACCTGCTTTCTGGACAGTAAATTGTCGCTGTTTCAATCTTTCAAAAGTGAATAGCTGGTGCTGTACCTGCTTTCCCAAACAAAGTACCTTATTTTCCCAGGCTTAACAAAAACACTTGGTACATGTATGTACAGTGTATTGCACTTACGAGATTTTATAAGAGCTGAAAACGGGTAAAAAATTACATGAATTCATACACTCAGATTTATTGCTACTTGAAACATTGAGCTGTTGTTTCTCGGAACAAATTCCAGTCCTGAATGATTCTAATGTAACACACCTGGTACAGTTGTCAAGGTTGTGAACTCATAAGCAGCCACCTCGGAGTATACCCCAGCAAGATTTGTCAGTAATGTAGACTTGCCAACTGATGGAAACCCTGAATAACACATAAAAACATTCATCAAGCAGAAAGAGTAAATGCAGATGCACCACCCCCATCCAACCCCAATACTTTGCTTACAATAAACCAGTTTCATGTTTGTAGTTGCTGCTGATTACTGACTACACACTCATTTACTCAGCGTTAGCCTCATCTTGATGTTAGTAATTTTATTGTTAGAGGTTCAGACTTCTAATCGATCTCACTGGTGTTTATATATACTCAACACCAAGCCGAGGCTAATGCTGAGTAAAAGTCTGTAGTACCGGTAATTGTAATCAGCGGCAACTACGATTACGAAACTGGACTATACAGATACAGATACAGATAGATCTGTCACTGTTACTTTGAAGCTTCAATGCCCAAAGGCTATTAAGTATTAAAAATAGTAAACATGTCACTATTACTAGTACTTACTAGTACTACTTTCTGTCAGAGTACACTTACCTACAAATCCAATTCTTGCATCTCCAGTTTTAGCTACATCAAAACCTAGTATATAACCAGAAAAAAGCTATTAATTATCCCCCTGGGACATTTAAAAAAAATGGTCAAATGCCTAGCCCAGCAGGCAATTTTTGTTAGCAAATGCCCACCCCTCTTTCCTACAGTACTATGATGGTCAAATGCCCAACCCCCTAGTCCATTATACAATAGTGAATAGGGCTATGAAATGAGACACTCCGACCAGACAAAGACAAAGCAAATGGATTTATTGTTGTCTTTTATGGTCGATAAATGCTCTTCTTATTGGAAATGATGACAGGGTGTTACAAGGTAAGTTTTTTGTTCTTGCAAATGCCCAGGGGAGGGGGGCTGGGACACTATTAACTGCCAAATCCCCGGCCCTCTGGGACTCGTATCAAATTATACCCGCCGGGGTTTGCCCGGGGACGCTGGCAGCTGGAATTGACTCGCACATTTTATAAAGGCTTGTCTTGCTTGTACATTACCACATGACGTACAATGAATCGTGCCACCTACGGGCTACTTTAAAACATAACCACCCTGAATGAGTCCTTCAGTGCGACAGTCCTTGCTGGTAAGTGGTAACTAACAGAAATATCAATGAATCGAGAATGAGATCAGTATTTTAAAACCACTTGAAGCACCAGACCTTCTCCTGTAGCACCTCCACCGCCTTTCGGAGTAATTAGTTCTCGTCGTAACTTTGCCAATCTCGCTTTGAGTAGACCCAAATGGTTTGAAGTTGCCTTGTTCTTTTGAGTTCGGTTCATCTACAACAAGTACGTAGGGTTACGGAAAACATACCATTTTTTCGATGTTAGAACAATCACACAATAAAATACAAGATACCTCCGACTCTATCTCGGCTATTCTCTCCAAAATCCCCATCGTGAATGTGAAAGAAACTGACTATTATAAAGGGAAAAAGGCCGGCAATTTCACAAATTGATCAAAAACACGATTTTTGAAAAATGGCAGAATATCGTGTTGCCTCGATTTGGTGTATTTCCCTGCGGAGCACTGCTGGCCACCAAAGTACCAGGCTCAAGCCTGTTCATGCCACGGATGCTCTTCTTCATAATCTACCGTTCAAATATACAGTTTGCCTTACGTCTCCTTCGTCTGTTCTCATTCGTCTTCATCAGTCTTCATCATTCTTTATCTGTCTTCAATCTTCTTTATCTGTCATTTTGCTTCATCAGTTATCATTTGCCTTCATCTGCTTTTATTTTCTTCATCTGTCTTCATTCGCCTTCACTACCATTATTCTGCTTCAACTGTCTTAATTCGTTTTAATTTGCATCCATTGGCTTCATCTATCTTCGTTAGCCTTCACTGCCTTCATTTTTCTTCATCTATAATCGCTATCCTCATTCGTCTTCATCAGTCTTAGTCATTCTTCGTCTGCCTTCAATCTTCTTTATCTGTCTTCATTTTACCTCATCAGTTATCTTTGCCTTCATCTGTCTTTATTATCCGTCATCTGTCTTCAATCACCTTCATCTGGCTTCATTTTGCTTCTTCTGTCTTCATTCTACTTCATCTGTCTTCATTTGCCTTCATCTGCAGCCATTCGTATTCATTCGTATCCATTCAGAAGGGTTCTTTTGTATTCATTCGGCTTCATCTGTCTTCATTCGCCTTCAGCTGTATTCATTCTTCTTCATCTGTCCTCATGGCCTTCATCTGCTTTCATTCTACTTCATCTGTTTTCATCTGTCTTCATTGGCCTTCATCTGTCTTTATTCGTCTTCATCTGCCTTCAATCGCTTTCATTCTCCTTCGTCTGTCTTCATCATCTATCATTTGTCTTCATTCGCTTATATCTGTCTTCTTTCTCCTTCATCTGTGTTCATTCGCCTTCATCTGCCTGCACTCTGTTTCATCTGCTATAGTTCATTCTGCTTCATAAGTCATGTGTCTTCTTCCGTCTTCGCTGGCATTCATCTGCCTTCATTCTCCTTCATCTGTCTTCATTCTCCTTCATCTGCCTTTGTTCGCCTTCATCTACCTTCATTCTGCTTCATCTGTCTTCATTTGCCTTCATCTGTCTTCAATCGCCTTCATTATCCTTCATCTGTCTTCATTTTCCTCCATCTGTGTTCATTCGCCTTCATCTGCCTTCATTCTGTTTCATCGGTTTTCATTCTGGTTCATCTGTCTTCTTTCGTAACCATTCGTATTCATTCAGAGGGGGGTTAAGTATCGTAAGTGATGTGCGTCGTATATGGGTGCATCCATGGCATTTTCGAATGGAGTACATACCGATAAGCAGGGTATACGAAAAGATATTTTCTATAAAATGCTGCAAGATCCTCCTATTCAATCGACGGAAATAGCCATAGATTGTTCCTGATACTTTGACTTTGTCGTTCATGTAATTATCATTTGTATCAAGAAGATAACCTTGTAAATTCGATCCGGATTTGATCTTTGATGATACTCCCCAGTGGCAGAGATGCCAATTCTTCAGTTTTTGGCTGGAGACTCCAGATTTGGGGCTGAATCTCCAGCTCTCCAGCCGAGCAAGCAAAATCTCCAGCCGAACTGAAAATCAAGTTACGATTGTTCCGCAAACAAAAACCGGAAACATCAGTAAAATGTCTGACTAAATTACTTCAGAATGCAGGAAAAAGGGCCTCAGGAACTGAATGTTAAAACATTTTCCCGGGGAAGGAAATGTCCCTGGTCCGCGAACCCCTCCTTACAACTCTTGCGCCTGTGGCGCTTGCTCGGAGAAATCTCCAGCCAGCCGATAACTGAAACTTGCCATCCCTGCAGTGTCCGCTCATGAACAAAAAACTGTGACTCGAGGAATACAGTAATGTATATGAACTTGGAGCTTGACCTCGACTTAAAGTTCTTGTTTATGGTTACTGGAGCAAATTAGGAAAATGATGTATAGTCCCACAAGGCAACAAAAAATGTCAAAAGTGACTGACCAGTTGTTAAAATTGTTGCTCTTAGACCAATCACAGTTTACACGATTTTTTTTCACTTTATCCAAGACACAAATAATAACATTTTGCATAGTATCTTCTCCTAACGACTGCGAGTTCGAGATCTGTAAACGAAGTATGACGTACAGCGAAAATCTGAATATCCAATTTAATTTTTATTACAATTTTTACTGTATTTACACAAATGGATAGCATAAGCTTGCTTCGATGTTTGAAAAATAATTTCTTCTGTAGGATTATATCTGTAACTTGATAAGATCTGGAGTGTTCAAGCCATTGTAATTTTGCTCAAGAATTTGAGCAAAAGGTCTATTTCCCAACGGCTTGGGCTGGCAAGAGTTTGTGATTTTTAAGTGTATATATATTTGCTCAGTTAAGAATACCAATGCTTCAAGTTTTCTTGTGAAGTTCAAGGAATAGTTTATTCTTTGGTTGTAATGTGTGCATACCAATGAAAACCAGAACTGACAGAAACAAAAGCGAGAGAACAAACCAATCACGTTGTTCATTCCCAGGATGAGCACGCAAGCGAGGCTACCGCAATTCATGCGTAACATAATTGCGCTTCCCTTTTCATGTCCGCTTCTGGTTCCGTTTCTCGAGGCGCTAGTGTCATTCACAGGCTTTACATCAAACAGTACGGATCACGTCGACGAGGAAGGCTCAAAACAAATGGATAATTATTTGAGTCACCTTCTACTCTGAGGACGAAAGATGCTATTGGATAAAAATACAATTACAATATAAATAACCCCAACCTTTGGGACACACCTAACCATCCGTAGACAAACATCCAAGGAAGCATTGCCAGAACATGTCAGCTATTGTTAATGCTAGTGTCAAAGCTTTAATGTCACGGGCGTGAGAGCAATTCTCTGGTACCCAGTAATGTGGTGAACGCTTTAAGGCCAGGAAGCCATGCAATTGTGGCACAAAGAAAGTTAACGTATTTCATTAATTCAAAAACAACACACAGTATACTTTGTTCGAACTACATTTTCGACCTAAACCCCGGTAGCGACATAGCAGAAGCGGAGACGGAGAGCGGTTTCTGTTCTACTGTGAACCAGGAAAACGGTGCAGAAAGTACAAACGGAACCTGGCCGGAAGCAAAGACAAAAGAAACGAAACATTCCTTTTCGTCCGTCGCCTCTCATGCTTCCGACACTATATATTTTAAGAAGTGAGCCAGAATGACAGAAGCGGAGACGGAAAGGGTAATGAACCAACCCAAAAGCTCCTTTCTAGTTCTTCAGTGAAGAAGCCTACTGACTACATACTGAACAGTGACAATGATTAAAAACGTTCGACATTTTATTCTGTCTTAATACATTAACCCTTTAAGAACAGCCCTGTTATGAAATTTCTAAATGGGCAAACTATCTTTGTCGAGCCAATGGATATTTCTAAAATTTGATTCGATTTCTTATTTTACAAGAGTTCATAAATATTACACAGTTATTCTAGTCGCCAGACGCAAGGGTCTTGTTAGTGGCCGTGTTGATGGTGTCTGTAATTGAAGACCTGTGTCCGAATTTGCCCACGTCGACGATTGGTTCGCTGTTGTTCCCGGGACTCACGACTTTGCCCGGGCGATTCTCGGTCATCTTGGCCGTGTGTTCAATGAGCGAGAGGCAGACAAAGGCCCAGTTGTACAAGTACTGAGCTGGTAATGAGCCGTGTTTGGCAACCAGGTGTTGGGGGACCTCTGTAAGAAAGGGACAAAACAATTATCAAAAGTACATAATTAAGAGACGTGTTTGGTAATCAGGTATTGAGGGACCTCTATGCGAAAGGGTCAAAACCCCGGGGTCAAAACATTTATCAAATGTACATATATAGGAGCCGTGTTTGGCAACCGGTTATTGGGGGACCTCTGTGAGGAAGGGACAAAACAATTATCAAATGTACATAATTAGAAGCCTTAAAAAGGCACTTTCACGACTCTGCACATGCGCGATCTCGGATGACAGCCATTATCTCATAACCAATAGAAACGTACCACAAAAAAAAACACGGGAAATTTATCATGACCTCTATCGACCTTGAAAGTATTCTTTCACGGTTATACTTTTGCTTGGGTTCTCAGAACTTTAATCTATGTTCGGCCCGGAACAAAGCCAATTTCTGAGGCTTTACGCACAAACAGTTGCTGATCTGAGCGACTTTAGGTCGATGGAAGTCAGGATAAATTTCCCGGGTGTATTTTTTTGGTTTCTATTGATTATGTGCAAAACCGTGAAAGTACCCTTTAACTCCCTATTACTGCGGTGACTAAGAAAGCGCGAAACAATAGGTTTAATTAAACAATAATTCTTACATGGGAAAGCTCCAGCCTTACTAGTTGGACACCATTGAGCGAAAAATACAACATGTCTCAAAATGGAATTCAAGGACTTTTCTAGCAGTTTAACGACCTTCTGTGGAAAATTAAACTTGAACATTTTGCACAGAAAATCCAAATATCAATGATTTTCACGTTGTTATTTCGGACTCGGTCGCCTGGTGGTCAGTTTAGTGCATGTTCAGATGTAGCGACTTATCTTCATAGTTAATCCTTTTGTTTTGCACCTTCCTAGTAGATGTAGTCGTACTAGCTACTTTAACTCCCTATATTACCCGTCGCAGCGGACGTTAAACATTTTTTATTTTGATCACTTGCTGAAGGTGTCACGTTAGTGGTTTCGTTACGTGATACTCACGCTGGAGAATCTGCGCCAAGGCTTTACTGTCCACAAACATTGTGTTATCCTTGGCCGTAGGGTCATATGTGGTGATTTTGTTACTGAGGTCTTGCGTGACGTACTGCTTGCACGTCGTCCATTCCTCAAACTTGTCACGATCGGCTTTGTATACGTAGAATATCCCCAACACCGCCTTGAGAATGTCGTGGATCACTTTCGGCGGGTCCTTGTAGCTTTTGATTTCGGCAAATGCTCTAAAAATAGTCACGGGATTCACTTTAGTATAGCAGCACCCTTGTTTAAAACCAAACTATCCTCTGAGTGAAATACTTAATCCCACTCCTTGTAATGGCCTGAGGTAACTACGTAACGATTTAAAACAGTTTTTAATTAATAGTGTGTATTTAAATATAGTCTTTCTATATAGTTTCACTTAAAATTTCCGATATCATCTCCAAAAAGACCTTCAGTTATCCAGGGAACTTTTTCTGTGCAGCCAACTCCCTGTTCTGGATTTCGTCTCGCACAACAATCCTGAATGTTCAAGATATTTCAGGCCATAAAAAAAAACAATTTCGTAAATCACAAGGATTTTCAAATGGCGTACGAACGCTGCCAAAAAAGGGTTTTAGTTGATGTATGAAAATTTGAGTTTCGGGTGGAAAACGCTTCAGATTTGAAAATGTCCAAGCAATGAATTGGGCAGCTTAATGTTGCTCTGTTACTGCTTTTCTAAACTGCAAGACAGGATGATCAACTGGAATTGTCCCGACTTTCAATCCTTCCTTTGTTTCGTTTCCTCACCTAGCGTCCAGTCTCCCCACGTTTTCTCTCAGGTCCAACAACATTAGTCGGTCGAACAGCACGTCAATACGAGCGTCCTCGTGTTCTTTTTCAACCTCTGAAAAAATTAAAAACAATACTTGTGAAGTTCACGTCTTGGCAGGACACAGTTTGGATTTATATAACCTGGCTTGTAACTAAATCAGTCCTACACCCACAAAAACACAATTTGGTAGCAAAAAGCTAGTGAAACAGTCCACACCAAAAGCCTTTTTATTTCAACATCAATATTTTCTTGTTTTGCCTCAGCAACAATGAATCAGATGATTTCACAAAAAACCTTTTTAATAAGAACGCAGTTGAGGCCGAGAAAAATCTAGAATTTAAGAACATGTTAAGGGCACACCAAGATTGGAGATAAATTAGATCCTTTATTTTTATAGAGAATCGAAAGAATTGTTAAAGTATAGTTCGTTACAAGGTTGTACCAATTACTATCGATTCGACAGAAACTACAACGCCTTCGGCCGTAACTAAACATGTATTTATACAGCATAAACATTATATCACTTTTTTGCACCATTATAACAGGTGGAAAATACCCTGGGTGCCAGAGGAAAGAAGATAATATCGGAGGCCGGCGCCCGCTATCATGAGCCAAGTCTTTCCTCTAGCACCCAGGATAGGTGGCAAATATAAATTTTAAAAACACCTCAAAATGAAAACCTGAGGCTGAAATCTCCCCAATTTTTAAAACATCCTGGAATACAGTCTTGTTGCCTTAGTTACCTAGCACAATATTCTTCTCCACCCCCGCCACTTCCTCGGCTACCTCCTTGTGGGCCATAGCCAAGAGTCTGAGCATGCGCTGAATCTCTTTGTCTTCATGCGGTGGGAGGGCCTTCAATGTCCCTATGCTGATATCAACGACGGCCACGGCGCGTCCCTCTCCGTCACGCAGCGGGAACACCATGTGCCGCTCGCCATACGCGTCAGCTGTTATTGTGTCGGAGCTCTCCACACACTTGAAGAGATAGTCCCTTTGTTGAAAAGGAAAAGACGTTATTAAATTGAACCGTCATATTGTTACGAAAAATAGATGAAAAGGAAACAGACACGGTTGAGGAGCATTGTATTGCTTTATTAGAACTCGGCAGAGCATAGCACAACACAGTGCAATACATAACATGACATATTACAACATAGCACAATGCACAGAGTAGAACACACACAACATAGCATTTTAGAGCGTAGCACTGCACAGCACAACAAAGCACGATACATGCAGCACAACATGTACAACTCAGTACCGTACAGCACAGCATCGCGTAGCACATCGCACAACACAATACAAAACATCACAACGCATCGCGGAAAAGCATAGCAGAACAACACAACACAGCATTTAAAAGGATAACATTGCACTTCACAACACAGCACAACAAAACACAACACAACAGAGCACAGTAAGCCTTTGCAAAGCATAGAATAAATTATTTAGTAAAAAAGAGCACATGCTGGAAGGAAACGTCTGTCCGGCAATCCGCGTACTTACTTGAACAAGTTGTCCCTCCTGTCAAGTCGGGCCGGGTTGCTATAGTGTTGGTTGAGAGACGCGTCATGGCCCAA
>JAOBYE010708749.1:0-11278 GCA_025403585.1 Parazoanthus swiftii
TGAACCCCCCCCCCCCCCCACCTTATTAAATCCTGGATCTGGCCCAGAGCACAGCATGAAATTGGATAGCATGATCTGTAGACATAATTTATCAACAATACCCACACAATTTGGCAGGATACATTTTTAGCTATTGATCAGATCATAATTGGTGGACAAAATTCCAGTGCTAGTCACTGGCTTATTTTCACAACCCTGTGATCTGTGGCCAAAAGTTTTTTAAGTAAAACTAAACTCCTTGATACCATACATCTTCAATCTAAACCCTTTTTTAAAAAAAATATCTCTGTACACATATTTGGGCCATTAACATTTTTATTTATTGTACCAGTGACACATTATTACAAAAACAAAACAAGTTTGCCCTCTTGATGTTTCCAGTCATAATCATGAAACATGTGTTGTGTAAATGCTATTGATAAATTATTTTATAATAGGATACTTGGCGAGTCATGTTTCACCTTTGTTACAATATTTTACAACTTACAATATTTACAGTTTGATTACAATTCAGATGAATTCTGACAGTTTGTGACAATGGTTTGATCAATTCTTAGTTTTCCAAAAAGATTTTAAAAAATACACACCATGCGTCAGTCACTTGTCAAAACTTTTATAGAAATCTGAATGTTTTGTTTTCTACTGGACGAACTGGCTGAAACACAGGGCATATTAACTTGGCATGTTGAAACATCTCAATTCTTGAACATTATTTACAGAGTGGGGAAAAGAAGAGCATGGATTTGTAAGCATCTTAGTTCCATGTTGGTTTTCTTTAAACCAGTCCTCTCCTTGCATTAGCAGCATTTGTGCGTCTTGCAGCTCTCGCCTTAAAGTTGGTGTTTCGACGAGTGTCCCTGCAAAGTAAAATCCAGGTATTAGGTACATTTGTTTATTTTGTTGTCCACCCCACAAGAGAGGACTTCTGAAGGGTTTTTATGGCAGTGTCTGAATTATTGGGCTAAAATAAAGAACTCTGGTTAAACATTATAGGATGCAAAAATTTAATGTGAGATTGTATAGCTACAGTCAAGGCCTTTGGGGTTACAAGAGGGTAAAAAGAATAAAATATGGTTTGCAGTTTTGGTATGTATTTTTTGGTCAAACATTTTTCCAGGAATCTCTTGGTATCATAGTGAGATTCTGGTTGCTATTGTTTGACAGTCTGGATTTAGTTTTGGCAAATGGATATGTTTTGGGTACTTAATATTCATCAACTTTATGCATTCACACCTCACCATCACTTTTAAATCCCAGTATCCGCTCCTCTTGGAACTACAAGCCACTTTTGAAGCTGACCAAAGTGATTTTTCTATTCTTTATAGCCTTCTTGTGTGAAATAATTATTGTTACAGCTGGCTGGGCTAACTATTTACCAGTAACAAGTTAAATAATTATATTCACCTGCCACGAACTTTAACATTTTTAATATCCTTGTGCTCGGTTACTCTGGATGGCCTCTTAGGTTCAATATCTTTCTTCAAAAATGGAGGAGTCTTAAGTTTTCCTGTGTGAGGTTTGTATCCCAGGGGCTTGGCCAAGCTAGCTTGCAGGTCAAACTTTTTTCTTGGTGTTGGTGTTGTTGTAGGTTCTTGATTAAATTGCCTGTTTGAAAGTAAAGAGAATTATAATCACTCTCACTGGTGACCAAAACAGCCTGGTTCATACACCATTTTAGACAAAGAATTCAAAGACTTGCAGACATTGAATTCAACAACTTTCAAAGACTTTTCCTCTAAAGTGAAAGAAGCTGGCCTTCTAAATATGACAAAAGAACTATTATTTTACTGTTTGGTTATTGAACCAGTTACTGTTACTGTAATGTTGGCTGTGTCAGACTTGACACAAGTTTCCAACATGCAATTCTTGATTTATTTAATTAGCTAGTTTGAGCAATGTCAAAATCTAGGGTAAAATAGAAATACATCACTGAACGGAGGAATTAATATTATTTTCACAAATCAGGAATAAATATAAGTCAAAGTGATGTCTCTGCTTGAAAATACAGCTAACAAAATGAGAAAGTGGGCAGATCTATTATCAATTAAAGCTTATGATGTTAGTATATTTATTTAATAAATTGTACAACAAAAGAATTACCAATGTTAGTGTCACTTTCAAGGACTGTAACTAAACCTTTGTTAAATGGTTGGATCAAAAAACAGCTGTTCATGATTTAATTTTTACCTGAAAGGAGTGACAGCTGTCGTCTTTCTGGCCATTGTACCTGGAGTCTTCTGTGTGTTTTCCTGATTGTGGGGAATGAATGCAACAGACTTCCTAACTGCTGGCGTCTTTGGTTTCCCACAGGTGTTATTCCAATTCTCAGTTTTTCGTTTGGATTCAAATATGCGAACATGGATCTTTGGAGCAGGCAATTTACTTGTGGTTTTTGCAAGTGATTTTGGTTTTGACAGAGACTGTTGTTGTGATGGGACTTGTGTGTCTGCTTTCGCTGTCAGAGTATTCTTGGACTCAAACACAAATGTTGCAGATTTACCAAGTGATGTGACAGTTGGTTTGAATACACCTGGACTCTTTCTTAATGATTTACGTCTTGGTGACTGTAAGAAAAGTCAAGCAAGCATTGTCAATATGTTGCAGTCTTTTTAGAGTTTACTTAGCAAAAAAAAGCTTTTAAAATAACAATTTTTATAGTACCATATTTTTTCAGGTTCAAAAATTATTATGACGGTGTAGCCTGTTTTAAAATTTTAGTTACAAAATCTTTATCATTTTTAGCAACATTTGGAGAAAAGTAGTTAAACACAGGCTACTAAATTTTATCTAATGGGGATAAAATGTAACTAAGTCATGTTTTCTTCAGAAAAAGGCAAATAAAAAATCTGCAGATTTGCAAGATGCAGAGATCTGCAGAAATCTATGGAAACCCTGCAAATTTCTGCACAAATCTTTTTAAACACTCAAAAGTGTAACTTGCTTTTGGCAAAATCTGTATTTGATCGTCTGGTTCCCAACCTTATTCTTTTAAAAAGAAATTCAGGTCTCATACAACTTATGATGACAACTTTTTGATTTTCATCTTAAAACCTATATAATTACCTGCAGATTGGGAGTCTTTATGACTGCTTCTATAGCAGACTTTGCATCCACAGCTGTTTTCTGTTGAGGTCAAAATTTTGAAAAACCTGTGATTAATTTTTTTTCAAATGTTACTGATATTTAGATTATCAAACTGATATTAAGTTAATCCACTGATTTTTCTTTGCTAAAACCATTTTTGAAAGCCATCAAATAAAATCATTTTACAGCAGAGGCTATAAACTTTTTTTTCAAATCAGTTGTAATTTATGTCTTTCTTTTTTAATATTTTTTTATTAAGCTTTTAATTTGTTTAATAATTTTACTCCAGCCTGAATTCAAATTTGCCTTGAATGGAAATTTTAATGGAAAAATTTAATTTACTAAGTACTGAATGCAGTTTGACTATATGCAGAAATCTGTGACAGCAAAAGGATTTCAAACGTCCATTAATATAATTTATATAAAACAAATTGTATTTAGCCATTGGATAAAGTTGAACTTGTATTATTTTGAAGCTTTGTACAATGTCATAAGTTTTCATTGTTGTCCACTTTTTGCTGTCATACTCTATTAACTCTGAGATTCAATATTTAGATTCTCCTAATTTAGCACTTAATGTCAAGTTCAAGGTTGACAAATGACCTAACCTTTGCCCTTTTTACTGACTGGTACAGTGTTTCTGTACGTTTTCTTTTCTTCTCCAGATACACATCAATGGAGTCCATCCTGCAACGTAGACAAATTGAGCTTATAAATAATGAATTAAAATTAAAACCAAGGATACTTCAAGAATGTGACCATGAAAGAGCCAAACTTACTTTTCAAAGTTCTTCTTGTGGAGTTTTGCCCATTTATCTGAGGAAGTAACAAAGCACAGCAACAATTAGATATTTCAAAAATAACATTTTTTTCTAATAACTTTAACACTATCATTTTTTTCTAATAACTTTAACACTATCTAGGAGAAGATAAAACCAAAAGTTTTTTAAATTTGAAATTCATTTAAAGTAAATGGGTCAGAGTGCGATAAAACAAAGAGTGGCACAACAAGAAACTGTTATCAAACACATTTATGTCATTGTGTTTTCATATCATAATAATTTATTTTAAAGCACATTCATGTCTACATTGTTAACAGTATTATCTTTTCAATTCTACACATAAATTTTTTACACCAAAATCTGTGCCGTTGAGTGATTAAACATAAGCCACTGGCTTGGGAGAATGGCCGACTACTCCCAGCACAAAGATGTGATATAGTTATAAATGGGTGCCTGGATAACACATGTAACTTTTTGTTAACAAATAAAAATAAATTAATGTCAGTAGAAGTATTGTGTTAACTGCTTAGTCGTACTTGAAGGTGTTGTTGTAGACTTCAGACCAGGAACAGTCACTCCAGAGGCAACAAATCTGGGAATCTTGCATTCAAATGTATTTGGCACTAGTCAAAAGCAAAACAATAGTTAATTATTGTTGTACAAATAGGGTACCTCAGAGGCGCTTAAAAAAAGTGAGTATCTTGTTTTAAAAGGGGGAGAGAGAGAGAGACATACTAGTAAGGTGAAGATAGCGTTTTTCTTATTTTCCATTCTTATTCTGCAATCAGGTTAAAAGATCAGCAAAAAACTGTAAATGATCTATTTAACGCCTACTCTCTACTAAACACCTGGAATCTAATAGACACCCAGGTCAAAGTAGGACTTTCAGATGCCCCTTTCTATTAAATGCCCCGTATCTAATAAATGCCCCCCTCTAAGGGGGCATTTACTAGACATTACTTAAAACTGAATTGTGTCACATGTTTTGTTCACTTGTTTACAGAACATTACACGAGGATTGCTATGAAAGTGAAGAAATTTTGAGTTCACTAGTTGCAGACTGTTGCAGCAGTTACTTGCCTTCTTTTATTCAATTGCACTAATTACATGTAGTTTTGTTGGCTGGAAACATTACTAAGAAGTGTAAAATATTGATATTAAGAAGTGTAAAATATTAACTGTAAAATAAAGGGTTCTCTCCAATAGACACCTCATCTATTAAATGTCCCCCCCCCAAAAAAAAAAACCTTAAAATTTAATAAACACCCAGGGGGTTAAATGGATCATTTACTGTACAAGAAAGCAAGGTTAAGACATATTATAGTAATTACTGATAGTTTATAATGAAAGCTGAGGTATAATGATGTTAGCCTCTGAAGCAGCCTTATTTTGGTCTACCTGTGAAGGAAACACAAGGAGACCTACTGGTAATCAAAACTGCTTCAAAAGTGTCGATCAATTTAGAACCAGTTTTTTAAATTCTTACTTCATTTCCACAAAATTTGACAGATAGTAAATTGTTAGAGCCTGCAAAAACTTACTTGATTCTTTCACTTTCTTTTCCAATTGTTGCAAAACTTGGTCTTTGTACTCATTGGTTTTATTTTCTTCTCTCTCAGTGGAAAGTTTTTCGGTCCCATCACAATCACTGCTTCCCTCTGCAGCTACCTCCTGGATTTCACTCACTGTACCAGAATTTTCTGACTTACGAGAACTTGTTTTTGCAGGCTCTTTTTCAGCTGTTGGGCTGTTAAGAAAAAATATGTTTAATAGTATGTAGGCATGTACAGCGCACTTTCAATAACAGGATTCTTGAGCCTCCCACTTGCTCAGTTGGTTCTCCCTTCCAAGTCATTTCCTTACTACAATACCGCCCAGATAAAAGGTAACATGATTCGCATGTGAGTGTGATTTGAATGACTTGAAGATTCACGATTTTAACACTTTAAATTGCATTTGTACCGGAATTTGTACATAACTTAGCAAACTTAATTTTTTCTTAGTTCAATAAACTATATACTTCATTAAATTGATAGAAAATGGAACTAATAGAAATTATTTAATATTTATACTATGAAACATCCAGAATACTACATCCAGAAGGACTGCAAATATAGTCATAATTAACACACAGTTTTACTAATGACAGATCCCCAGATGTCCCAAAGCAAGTGAGGAGTTTCAAAGGGCTGCCAAAGCTCTGAACTTAAATCTTGCATTTAATTTTCAACGTACGCAACACTTACTTGAGCATGCTAATAATAAGTCACTTACGTTTTTTTTGGTTCTGGGAAATTTGTCGCAGCATACTCTTGAAGATCTTGTATAAGCTGTGCTGTCTGCAAATAGATAGGTTTGAAAACATCGTAAACTTTCTGAAGGTTTGAAGCACTTGTTCTGACCATACCTGAACACACGATAACAACTTGAACCACATTTAAACTTAAAGACAAGCAGAAATCTGAGAACGATCAAAACTGCTCACAGTAGGTCTTTCCCAAATTCTGCCTTTTTATGTTGTCGACAGTACTTGACGCTCAACCCCTGAAAAACTAACCGACGATCAAACGGTAACTAAAGCCATAGATCATAAATTGAATCTTACCTTTCTGTTCGCTTTGATCCCAAAGCTCTTGCAAAGTTTTTGCAGCTGAGGACGCTTCATGTTTTGCAACTCCAACACGTCAAAGGTCGCCGCCATGTCGAGTTTCTCTGTCTAAAACAGCTGTTTCGTAAATCAAGATATGTTTTTTTCAAAAAGGTGCAAACAGTCTGTGAATTCGTGTTGCAATCCGACCAGAAATTCCCACGCTTTTGCACTTAGACAAGAAGACAAAAGGGAACGTTCTTTCGATCGTTTGTTCTTTTCAAAGATGTCCGCTAAATTTTGAATTTTGCTCCTCGTCCTCTGATTGGCTTAAAGATTCCCAAAGTTGAAGCCGCTGTTTTCTTGCAGGCGCATAACAATAAAATAGTGTCCAGTCTTCTTCGAAAGAAATATTACGCCCGGTTTGATTCCTCGCGCTTTTTCACTTGATTTGGCGCTCGATATTTTGAGATGTTCACGCTGAGACAGATGTCAGATAATAAAGGATTGGAATTTCTAGCCGATTCACATATCTGATGTTCAGTACCCTGTGAAATGTATTCGTCCATTCCATGTCTGTTGAATGCGATGATATGGTCATTAACTTACCACTGAGTGTTGGCAAATAATGTTTGTGGTGTGACTGCAGGTGCTTTCAAAACAGAAAAAACATCTGGGAGATCTGACCCGCAATCAACTAACTGATTTGACATTTGTGGAAATTGTGTTGGAATGTGGATCTACTGGCTAAGAATGCCTCCCAGAAGGTGCCACGGCATACTTATATTGGCAATACTTTGTAATTGTGTTGTCTTGTTTTACCTTGTGCATACACAAAACGACATAACCCGAGCGGAAAGAATCGCAGTTGAAAACAGAGAGACACATCGTGACAACTTCGACAACCAAGCAATCAATTATGCTTCCCGAAACCCAGTCGTGAGTGCATTTGAAGGGGAGGTAACGATTATGATTATCGAATTCGAAATGTTTGAAAATGATCTGTCTGAGACGGTTCAGTCAATCTTGAAAGTTTTTCCAATGATTCGCATTGTAGTCGTTTCGCAAAAGAGACCATACCCTCCGTTTGATCTTCCAAATGATAATGTTCAGCTGGTTCTTCAAGAAGTGGCTGTTGACCAGAAGCAATCTACTGGAAGGCCTGAAAATTACATTAACACTCCATATATTATGGTGGTGCCTGATGGGACCAGATTTACTACCAGGGATCTGCCAAACACTATTCTGAATTTGCTGAAGAAAATGGAAAAGAGCAGCACAAAAATTGTAGCTGTGCCACTGGACTCAAGAGAAGAAACACAATGTAACAGTCTCAAGATTGATGTGAAACGGTGGACAATGGAGTATTCAGTTCCATTAAACGAAACTAAAGATTTCAAAATTTGCAATTCGGTTTCACCTGGTCCTGTAATAATTCTCAAGTCAGCTTTTCTCCATAGTCTTAGTGTACCATACTTAAGACCCTTTCTTCAAGGACTTTTCATTCAAGCCTCAGTGCATCATGTTCTGACCAAGCTACTTCATAAGAACTCATTTTCCAAGGGAACTGAGCTGTTTACAAATCCACATAATCAGTGGAAACGCAATCGGAATTATAAAGCAAGATTGCTTGAGATGTACAGAAGATTTGGTATCAAGAAGGTTGTTGCATCAAATGGGCATGTTGAATGGTTTGGATGCAATAAAGATACGGCAAGGTGTTTTGGAACTGTTGTTGATGACATTCCTGAATATATATATTCATCAAAATGGACACCACCGTGCTGTTTGAGAAATCTGCGAGAGACAGCAAGATATGTTTTTCAGTTACTAGATAAATCAAATGTTAAGTATTGGCTGGAAGGAGGAAGTTTGCTTGGTGCCGCAAGGAATAAAGACATTATTCCCTGGGATTATGATGTTGACATTGGGATTCTAAGGGATGACATCAAGAAATGCGAATTTCTTCAGAAAGCAGATGATCTTTGGAGAACAGGTTCAAAGTTTGTTGATCCTTCTGGCTTTGTCTGGGAAAAGGCACGTGAGGGAGAATTTTTTAGAGTCCAGTACAGTCAATTTAACCACCTACATGTTGACATTTTTCCCTTTTATGAAAGGAATGGAATCATGACAAAGAATACCTGGTTCAAAACTCACCGGCAAGACACTGAATTTCCTGCACATTTTTTGACACCATTAACAAGGGTAGAATTTATTGGTATCAAGGCCTCTGCACCAAATAATATCAAAGAGTTTTTGGAGTACAAGTTTGGAAAAGGTGTTATTGAAAACCCACAGTACCCAAATTCAGAAAAACTTAAGAAGAAGTACAGTCCAAACCAGCATTATAAAATAGCAAAAATTACTAGCTGACAAACAGTGTAACTTCATATCAAAACTTTTTGGGAATTAGTATTTGAGAGATATTTTTTAAAATTGCATTCCTTCTATTAAGAGTAGTTTACTTTATGATAGTATCATCTGGATGGAAAGCGAGGCCTTCGGGCAGAGGGGGTGTGTACACACCCCTCCACGGACCCCAAAAAAGGTCTGCATTTGGAGGTTCATTAGGAAGACCAAATAGGTTTATCCGTAACAGCGCTATCAAAAATCTTAACGACTGAAAAAAAAAGGTCTAATTTTATGCTATTTGCCCCCCCCCCCCCAACAGATTCCTGCCTACGGGCCTGAAAGCCATCTTTAAATGTCAAAAACGAAAAATGATGCCATAATATCTAAGTCAGCATGCAAGTATCATTCCAAATGGACTTCTGTTAATGAAGTTTGCTAATTACCACTTCCTTAAAATATGATCTTCCTTGATCAGTCTCACATATTTTAAATGTATTTACAATAAAATTTATTATATTTTTGAAGCCAATTCAATATCACAAAACATGTATTACTTTCTTTATCTGTGATGTCCTTACTGTCAAAAATACTTCACTCTCTGATAAACTGAAGGCTGGGGTATTTATACTGATCTTCACACTGATAGTGAAATCAATTAGTCATAATTTTTTCATCAACCTCAGTAAGTAAAATAATCTTCAACACTCATAAGTGACTGTGCAGGTGTTCTATCTCGGCGTCATTTCATTCAGTTATTAAAATCTATTAAAATAAAAAAAAGAGTACATCATTTTAAATTTTTTGTATAAATTATTTACAATAAACTCTAAAATTTTTGGAATGAAATTTTAAATTAGGGTCAATCATACAAGGAGGAGAGGCTGGTCATTTCATGAGGAGTCATGATTTTTTTGTAACTTCGGAATACGGGGGCAGTCCTATTTTTCTTGGGGGAGGGGATTTGAGCCAGTGCAACTCTTTTGGTGAACAACTGCAGTACTTTTTACTATATTCTTTATGGTGAATGCATTAGGCTACAGCAATTATATTTCTCTGTTTTATAGATTTTTCTGGTTAACACTGAGGACCATTAAAAAAGTTGTTGCAAGATTTTTTGATAAAATTGATTTAGTTGAACCTAACCCTAATTTGATAAAAAAAAAACAAAAAACCTGGGCATGAGCTCTTTAGTAAAATTATGCTACATTTTTCTAAATGCAAGAGACATTAATACAGTATACTAAATAAAAAGTGCTTTATATCTTGTAATTTAGATTATTTTCATTACAAATCAAACAAGAAATTTCATCTGAGTATAAAACACTTTTTTTGGTTACTTGTGATAAAATCTATTGATCAGTGGCACCTAGTTTTTGTTGTATCCCTAAAACTAGTTTGATCACATCTGAACTGGTGGTAAAAAAAACCCTTAGTGGTAGCAAGAGTTGGGTTGTAGTCAAAGATTTATTAAAATCAGTTTTTGGCCAACTATAGCCTGCATAGTGACATTATAAGGAGAGAAGAGGGGGTGGAGTGAGACAAGAAAAAGAGGGGGATTCACCCTCTCCCCTCATTTTAATGCCACTACACAGGCTAGGTTAACTATGGCTATTTGGGCTCCTTTAAAACTTTATATCCTTTATTTATGACATATTTATGTCATATTTTCATGCTACCAGTTACAGGTCAGGTAAAGGTAGTATACAGCTGTAGCATTGATGTTCAACTTGCAAACAAAAAAAGCCCATTCTATAATCTCATTACGACATTGTAGCTATTGAATTAAGCTTAGCTTTAAAGATTGTCCTATTTCACTATGACGTCAGTTTATTTACATGATTCATACCAAACCTATATGCGCTGAGCCCACCAAAATGATATGCTCCTACGCACACCAAAGTTTTATTCGCATGCGCACACCATTGTGATATGCGCATGCACAGACCAAATATATATGTGTACGTGCACACCAAACTGATATGCGCACCCAGACCGGAAAGTTGGATGCACTTGCGCATTGTATTCCAGGTAAAACGTGCCCATCTCGCTTTAGTGTGCGCATGTGCATCTCATTTTGCCCCCAGCCGAGACAGGGACAAACGAAAACCCGTTGGGTGTTGAATTTGTTTTGTTACTGCTGCCAACTCCTTTTTGGAAAAGGTAGCTTATTGCACAATTTATCAAGAACAATTTCTCGGATCAGTAAGGGAAACATCCAAACATACTCGGAAAATACAAGTCTGGTTTTAGATCAGACGAAATGGAGCAGATCTGCACAGCGTTTTGGTTCCTCTTGTTTATCTCGTGTTTCTACGGACCTCCTTAAGCTATAAGTTTCTTCATTCTTGATAAACGTGTAAGTGATTTTGAGACTGTGTCTGGTGAAAAACAAGTGACCAGTGGCGTAGCCAGGATCTGAAAATTTTGTAGGCCCATGAGCGGCGTAGGCGCGAGCGTTTTTTGAAAATTGCGT
>JAOBYE010708760.1:0-11275 GCA_025403585.1 Parazoanthus swiftii
TAGCTCATACCAGGGAAAATATATAATTCATCTGCCGTAGGGCCCCCCCAGAATTTCACCACCTGCTACGGGCCTGATGGACACGTTTGCAGTCGTACAATGGTCACTAAAACAACGGAAAACAAAATCAGTAATTATCATTTGATGTTTGCGTTCGCGGTAAATTCTCCAATTGAATAGATTTGTATATAAACTATGTTTCGTAAATATTTCTGCGATTTGTTATATACGTTTACCGTTACAAATCAGTACATCGTTTTAGGTTTGTTTTTACAGTCTTGTCGGACATCATTACCCAATCAACAAATTTTGAATGCAACGGGTTAAAAACAAATAATCTTATTTGTTGTTTTTGGACGTGCCAGATGAATTTTTGTTTTAAAAACGGAGAAACTATCTCCAAAAGCTCCTCAGTCAATTTGACACAAAAAGGATTCGACTCTTTAAAGGTTATTCGTAGTGAAATGTTTTGAGATTGCGATTGTAATTTAGATAGAAGCTGCTCAGAAAAGCAAAAGCTAGAACTGAAAAAAGTTGCTTCAAACACCAAGCTCAAATTTGCCGAGCTCAATTTGGACATGTCTATTCCTGTTAAATATTGTTAACACCATAGCATTAGAAATACCAACTTTTTCAAACTTCCCAGTGATTTTCAAACAATTTACATAAATTTCCGAAATTCTCAAATCTTTCCCAAGTACGTGAGAGTATGTGAGGGAATGCAGGGGTACTGATCACTAGGGCATATAGAGGTATGTAAGGGTATGAAGGGGTATATTTAAGGGTATGAAGAGGGTATACTATAGGTGGAATCTCTCCGTGTAAGCATGTATGACGTATAGGATACTTCTGCTCCAACACGATTTATTAATTTCAGCCACTTCAGTTCACGCCTTCTTTGATTAAAATCCTGGACGCGCAGGTTCAGCATCAAGATCTAGCATCAAGATGGCGACCTTCTGGTGACCTTTGGGCCGGGGGAGCCTGGTTTAAACATTAACAAAGCTTACGTCACGACAAACATGGCGGCTACCGTTGCAAGAATTATATGGCCAGCAAAAACTCTCTTAAAAAACTCTGTATTAGCTCATAATGTTAACAAACTAACATCAAAACTATTCAGTAGCAATGTACCTTGCTCCTCGAGTGCGAAGTTTTTCCCAGCTCGAACAGAATGTATGCTGCCAAAGGAGTGTTTTGAAGGTAAAGTTGCCTTTGTCACTGGGGGAGGAACGGGACTTGGAAAAGGAATGGTGAAAAAATTGTCAGAACTGGGAGCAGCAGTATTTATCACAAGCAGGTAGGTGTTGACGTGTCGTAGATGGCAGTTTTTTTATGTTCTCTGGTCGATATGTGCTGCTAATGGATTTAAAAATAGAGTTCAAGGGTCAACTTTTATTTTATTCAGTTGATATTGTTCTGTTAATTTAATATTTTTTAACCTCTCTGCTATTAAATGGTTTGTCTTTTAAGTGTCCGATTACACTGAGCATATTGTCACATACTACCCAATTAAGTGCTTTTTATCAGACACCCGAACAACCCCATCACGATCTGACTTATTTGACGCAGTGAGCCAGTCACAGCTAAGAGAATAATTACCATGACAACAACCACTCCTTAAAATCTGTGGTAGCAAAAAGTATGGGGAACTTTTCTAAGTTTGACATGAACCCAGTTTCTCAGAAATTATAATACTTATAATGATCACTTCTAGGTAGTGAATACCCAACATCTGTAATTAGTCAATTCTTAATGTAAAAGTTGTAATGTGTGGTTTTCGAAATAAATCTTGTCTTGTCTTGTCTTGTCTTGATCAAATATTTATGTCAGCCAATTCTGTCTGTAATCTTTAACAAACTTGTGGTGAACAAACTTGCTGGTCTAGCTCTCACTTGGTAGTCGTCCAGCTCTGTTATCAGTTGGTATGATTGTGGGCTGAAATGGACTCCTTTTAGCCTGAAAAACCATTAGTAATTAAATTACTGTAAATGTGATGCTTGTACATTAGTCATCTGCCTGAGAAAAGTTTTTGTCCCAATTTGGCCATTCATATTAAGCTGTCTCTGGGTGTTACGAAAATGAAGATCTCGAAACCAAAGATCGAAGACCCAAGGTCTTCGTTTTTCAAAAACGAAGACCCTCATTAAAATTCAAAATATCAGACAGCAGATAAATAAAACAGATCAGACTCGTTGGTCTCAGCTTGCAGTAGCGTGACGAGTGAATATAAACAGTTCTTTGATTAAATATTTCAAGGTCTTCGTTTTTCAAAAACGAAGACCCTCATTAAAATTCAAAATATTAGACAGCGGATAAATAAAACAGATCAGTTCAGACCATTTAAAACTTGGTAGACCATTAACAGCAAAACTACCTGTCCCACTGCATTTCAACACTGGTATTGTACTAACAGTCATCGTGACAGAGAACTAAAACACTTGGGGCAAACAGATTTGCCCGTAGTCTGTGCAGGTCAAACCGCAACATTAGATTTTTTCCGCCAAAAGCAGTCATGTGACTGTCTATTTAGAGTGTCACAAATTCTACTAAATATTCCTTGTAACGATCTCCCTTAGTCCTTACACACAAATTTTATAGCTACTCTTCGTACAATCTTAAATGTTCAACTAAAACCTGTCCGATTTCACAATCTCTTTTGAACATGTGTGAAACAGTCAACGTCTCAACGTCAGATATTTTGAATTTTAATGAGGGTCTTCGTTTCAAAGAACTGTTTATATTCACTCGTCACGCTACTGCAAGCTGAGACCAACGAGTCTGATCTGTTTTATTTATCTGCTGTCTGATATTTTGAATTTTAATGAGGGTCTTCGTTTCAAAGAACTGTTTATATTCACTTGTCGCGCTACTGCAAGCTGAGACCAACGAGTCTGATCTGTTTTATTTATCTGCTGTCTGATATTTTGAATTTTAATGAGGGAAAAACAAAGACCTTGGGTCTTCGATCCTCGGTCTTCGTTTTCGAGATCTTCGTTTTCGTAACACCCAGCTGTCTCTTACATGTGTACTAGAAAATTAGATGTACTTGAGAAGACAGCCATGGAAATAGAAAAAGAAACTGGAAACAAGGTATGAGTAACAATTAACTCAGGTGTTTTATCACATTACATGTATATATAAGGATATATTGTATATTAAACAACAATTATTATTCCTCCCTCACTCGTTGGATATAAAATAATAGCCAGAGGTGCACAGCACCAAGTTAACTATAATCAACTCAAAGCCAACAAGTGTGAGTAGAAAAACTGTTTTTAATTATTAATACCAATTAAAAGTATGTGTTTTCTCTTTAATTTTGTGTCAACTAAATAAAACTGAATTTGTAAACCTAACAGAGCCAAACAAAAAACAGAAACATTTTAAAATTTACTTCCAGTTTTAAGAAACACCTCTTTTGTTTTGGGAACAGCAGTTTTTGCATTTAATGTCAAATTTGTGAAAAACTGGTTGAATCTCGTCCAGGTTTCTGGTGGATTTAAGTCATACTTGGCAATGTATACTTTAAATTTTTACATCAAATTGTTAAAACTATCAATAATAATTATGATAATTATTATGTTTCTAGGTGTTGCCCATATCAGCTGATGTGCGAGACCCTTCCCAGGTGTCAGCAGCTGTAGACCGGTGTGTCCAAGAGCTGGGTCTCCCCAGTATAGTAATCAACAATGCAGCAGGCAACTTTGTGGCACCAAGTGAGAGACTTTCTCCGAATGGTTGGAAGACTATCATTGACATTGTATTAAATGGCACTGCTTATGTGACACTGGATATTGGAAAACGGCTCATAGAGGCAAACCAAGGTAGTGTAAATTAACATAACTGACAGAGGTAAAGTTGGGGGTAAAGTGCCATAATGTTATTGTTGGTGGTTTGGTCAGCTCTTAAGTTCAATATCAATGGAAGCTGATGGCGTGACACTTGTCCCCCACCCCACTCCATCTGCTCCATTTTCAGTAACTTATGCATTTAAAGCTTAGGCTACACAGAACAACAGACAACAAAGTCACTTGAGATTATTTATTGATGAAATGCATCAAGAGTTTAAAACATTTGGTTTATCTACTGTACTTTAGAACTAGAATGTGGGTATTTCTGATCCCAAAATAGTTACAGTCATACTTTTAATAATTTACAAAAACTAAATAAATGTTACTTAACAGTTAGACCATGAAAATTTTATATGCCTGATTAGAACCCAGTTACTTTTTGAAGTATTAACTATACAGTGATAATTTACCAATTTTAGATCAAACTTTAAACTTGTCTATCATCAGTCAGCAAAAACAAAAACTTAATATGTTGACCAGTATTATGACAAATTTTCAACAACAATAATATTTACTTCCTTGTATAATATTACATCAGGCTGCATGTCCTGGTGTAAGATATATAATTATGTTGGGGGAGTACCCCCTGGTTCAAATCCACATTGCTGTTATATTTTCAACACAACATTTTGCTGGCGTGTGATCATCAACTCAGTGTGACAGACTCATGTTTCAGGTTGTAGTTTCTTGGCAATAACAACCATCTACACAAAGTCAGGATCTGGATTTGTTCTCCCTTCAGCAGCTGCCAAGTGTGGTGTGGAAGCTCTAGTTAAGTAAGTTGAACTTCAAAACACTCTGATCTAGTTATTATAACTTACAATAAATTGATTGTTAATTGTGCTTTGATGTTGAGAAAACCAAAAGTATACCCAGACTTTTAGTCTCCAAATGAGAATTAATATTATTAATTATTATTTTTCAGTGAGGTTCACCAGGTACCTTATTATATCTAAAATAATCTGATACTCACATTTTTACGTTCGACTAAGTAACTATAATGGTCTTTAGTATGGAGAGTCCACAACGGTAACAAACAATGTTAGAGAGTTGCCTGTTTTGATTTTTGTATAGCTGAATGTTCTTTCTGCAGAAGTCATTGTAGGCTCTGAAGGGCTTTCTGCTGCTGTAGGTGACTAAGTCTTTTAAAATACCTATTTTAAACATAATTATACATTAAATTATTTTATGGTATAATCTTTTGAAGTTTTGTAGTAAAATTTAGAAATTCATGAAACTACACAACTATACATTCTTGGTAGGAAAACAACTAAGTTAATGCCCTTTTTAATATTTATCCTTCTTGGCCCAACATTTTTCATGAATCATTCTTACACAGGTCAGGTCTCTTACATAAACCAGAAACTACTTTCTCTCTCTCTCTGTTTGGTAATAATAATGTACAATGTAAATATTTTAAAAAATAATTATTAAGTAATACTACATTATATAATGTTAGAATTACATTTATTTATATTTATATTTATATTATATTGTATTACTTGCTTAAGGGCTTCTGTTAATCTGAGAATTAATTTCAGTTGATAATTTGAGTGCAGGCACAGGCAGCCCAAGCTTTGGTACCAGATATATTCTTCGTAATTTTAAGACTTTGTATTGGGATATAATGGAGAGTCGGAATTACAAGACTTTGTATGGGAATTAAGCCGAATTTCAAAAATCAGGGAACACTTCTTCAGGAAAATCATGTCAAACGGCCTTAGATCGCGCTCAAAATGCACACAACACACAAATACAATGGGAACTAAAGGAAGGTATGTACACTTTATTTGCAATATACTCGATTTTTGAAATTCGGCTAAATTCCCATACAAAGTCTTATAATTTCAACTCTCCATTGTATCCCAATACAAAGTCTTATTATTTCGAAGAATATATCTGGTACCAAAGCTTGGGCTGCCTGTGGTGAAGGTTGCATGCCCTTGGCTTCTTAATGATCATTTTATATCTATTGTCTCACTAGGTCCTTAGCAGCGGAATGGGGTCGATATGGAATGAGATTTAATGCCATTGCTCCTGGACCAATCCACACAAAGGTTGGCAAGTCTTGGTCCAAATGAAAGACAAAAAAAGGGTTATGGCCACATAGGGTCCTCCCTTATAAAATTTAATAAAATTGTGTGAAATAACTGTATTGAATCTGTTATAGTATTTTAAACTGTCCCAATAACTCATTGCAGTTCTACTGTGCACCAAAGCTCAGTGACACTAAATGCCTTAAACTCTTTAATCTGTTGTTTAGTCTGTTCCATTTTTATTTTCTTGTTACCTGATTAAAGAAGCAATAAACGACATAAAACAAAACTCATTTAAGTCCCATAATGCACAGATCTATATGTACCAATTGAATTGGCTAAGACCCTCAATCGCTGTACAACAAACTTGATGTGATCAGGTTGCTGAAAAGCCCTGCTGGAAGCATCTGAAATTAACTGGTATTGAGGTTCAAGTTTCAACTGTATTTCTATGATAGTCCCTGAAAACATCTTGTCTCAATTCCTAGGGAGCATTTAGCCGTTTGGACCCAACAGGAATGTTCACAAAATTTGTACTGGATCGAATGCCAACTGGCAGGTTGGGTGAAGTGGACGAATTAGCAAATCTGGCCATGTATCTGGTCAGCGACTACGCTAGCTGGATGACAGGAGAGGTGGGTGTCTTTTAAAGCTGTCCAATTCTCTAGCCATCATGTTTTCAGTGACAAATAATTGTCAGTCCCCAGATATACTGTAGTGTGAACAGTAAATATAACACTCCCCTCCCCTCATCAAATGTTGCAGGTATTTTTTACATGTTAGCAATTCACTCCACCCCTTTAGATTGCAGATGTCACAGAAAACCTTCAAGACTTGGTCACACACACCCAACCATCCCTTTCTAGTCTTTATAGTACTTACATGTAGTTTCCTCAGTCCGTAATTAGGAAACTTTTGATGTGTGTTCATTTTTAGTAGCAGAAACAGCAATTGATGGCAAAACTTAAAAATGAGGGCTGGTAGACAAGCTCATTTGCACCCAGTTTTTATTGCCATCATCTCACACCATTTAACTATTAGCCACTGTCACTGACCATCATTTGCCTTCTATTACACCTCTCAAGCTGGCTGTGACTGAGGCTAGTTATGTAATGCACTGCAGGGTGCACAAGAAACTGTCATGTTTACTTAATAGTTTGCATAACTTATAGTCATTTTATTCTGTGCAGATTGTTACCTTTGACGGAGGGGAGTATGTGTCAATGGCTGGAGAATTCAATGAGCTAAGAAAGGTATTAAACTGCTATCTGCCAAGAAAAATGCTTTCCCACTTCACATTAATTCAATGATGAAAATTTATACAGGGTGCAGCTCCCCTTATGAAATTACCCTCTCCATTACACTATATTTTGTACATTTGGGTTGATTTCCTAATTCCTTTATTTCTATTACTGATTTTTGGTGTTGAAAATTTCTTGTTTTACTGGAAGGTGTACCAATTGAGAGGGATTCAACAACCCTTATGCTGTTTTACAGCCATGAAGAAAAGCTGAATTTTTAAAATTACAGTATAACCTTTGAACATGAGAGCATGACAACAGGGGAAGGGGATCAGTTGTATGCACAATAGGAACTGTCCTGAGACCACACCTTGCTAAACCTTTCCACTGTTAAAATTCTGGGTTTTTTCGTACCTGTCAGGTTTCTAAAGAACAGTGGGATCAGATGGAAGCAATGATCAGAAAGACCAAAGGATCTTAACCAGGACTTGTAAAGCATTGTATCACCAAACAAGACCTTGTTGAAACCATTCAGCTCAGAAGCTGTAAAAGTACTTGAGGTCATAATAATAAAGACTTCAATATGAAGTTACTTGTACTTTTATCCAAATACCAGTTCATGTACATACACTGTAGACAACTTATTATATAGTTACTACACTAGTTCATAGAGAAAGACATGTATTGCTATTTTGGTCAATAAAATATGCCCCAAGTACTGCAGAACAGTGTTTTTCTTAGCAGAGTTCCAGATGCTATACTAGGATTAATGTTGGTTTCTGGGCAGCAACTACCTACCCACCCCTCCCCTAAACCTACCCCCAACCTTGACTCTAACCCAACTTTAAGGGAGGGGTGGGTGGGTAGTTGCCTTATCTCCACTGATGATCTCCCAAGTGCAAGTTAAATACATCATCACCATCATCATCATCATCTCTAACACCGTGAGGCACATAGGTCACAGACAAAGGTTCTCCACTTCCCTCTGTCTTGCTAGGTTTTCAAGTACATGTACACTCCAGGAATTTCCCATAGTTTTTAGTTCTTGAAGCTAAATACAACAAAACAACATTGATTTCAGTTTTGCATGCAACATCAAAATTGAACTGTGAGTCAACACTTCAAACTTGTTGGACACAGTATTGTAGAAGTAGAATCCAACGCTGCTTCTGTAATTTTTAAGGGGGTGACACAGTAAGTGCAACAATTGCATTTAATATTTTGAGCAACGTTGCACTGTGTGCCAGGACCTTACAAAATAATGACTTCAGCACACATTTGCTTGTTTTGAAAAAAAGGTGAGAACGAAAAGAAAAATCTAGAGTTTTTTCCAAAACCAAAGCTCTGAACTACTGTAGTTGACAAAAGTTCCTACAAAACATCAATTCATTTGATATTAATTTTTGCTTGATTTAAAGTGCAGTGCCTTCCGATTTTGTAAGTTTTATTATTTTTAAGTTAAAAATTTTTGGAAGCATCAAAACAAATGTTATTCTATCATGTCTTTCTGAACCAGTTTGGCTTCAGTGTCTCTCTGGGAGTATCTGGGCGTGTTTGAGGCTCTGTCGAGTTATTATGGCAACAACTATGATAGAAGTACAAGGAATGTTTTAAAAGCTGTTGTAACACCCATTACCATCAAGTTGTCATGAAACATGAGTATGCTTTTCATAAGGTTCAGTTGATCAGAAAAAAAGGAAGTGGGTGGGAGCACAGACCCCATTAATTCTGTCAGACTAAATTTCCTTAAACCAGCTCATACAAGCTGTAGTGAAAGCCATCCCAACTGAAATGAATACAAAGACAATTCTGTAGCACTTTTCATTACTTTTATTTACACAAAATCATCCTTTGTTTCACATGCTGGTACCGTACTTGTTATTTCAAAGACTCTTGCAGAAATTATCACACATCTGCCCAAAATCCAACTAGACATGTGGCGAATGTTAGCAAAATTACCAGAGATTAAAACCCTTGAAATAGTTGTCAAACTAAAGATCACTGTTTGGAGCTAACACCGCTAATTGGGTTGGCCTTCTGTCTTTTCATCTTTTCTATACTGGCAGCTCTCCACTCAGGGGTAATGGTTCTTGGAGCTTCAGGCCCAACTGAAAAATAAGTACAAAACATTGTCAAAGTTCCTAGACAACACTGAACTAGATGCTCTATTTTGTTTGCTTGTTTTCCTTTTGCTAGAGAAATTAAATTAAATTAATTCTATAAAATGAAGTATAAAACACATTAGTTCTAGTAACTCAAGCAGGGGTTTTATTTCATTTTAGCAATCACTCAGAATTCATTATTGTACATATATGCAAGGTGCAAATAAATAAAAAAAATAAGTGAAACCGTGCAAAGGACATTATGAACAAATAGCAGGATTACAGTATTCACATAAGAACTGCTCTCTGCTACAGTTTAAATAACAGTAGAACAAAAAAACTATTGGCATTGTGGATGTGACAATCAGGGGAGGGTGATCATTACTTGGAAGGAAACAATGCATATTCTGTTTTGTTTATCTCTGACTTTTGTAGAAAGCACATTTTCTCATCTTTGCTCCATTCCCAGGATCTCAGAAATCAAATATGTCAATTTTTAATAACTCAAGTTGTTATTTATTATTGTAACTAGGGGCACTGTCAAAGATCAAGTGAGGATAATTGAACAAGACGTGGCCAAACTCAGCAGCTTTGGCTGCTACAGGTCAACGTGGTTCTTAGGTGTTCATAAGTTACAGTCTACCCCAGAAATTCAAAAATCTTGTGAACACTCAGGCCCATAGGCCCGTAAGCAGTGATGTCTTTTTTTTTGTTGTTCCGATTTACGTACACATTTCTTGGTTGAATGCAGAAATTTCCAATGATTGCCTCGGACATCTAGTAGGTTCATTTAGAAAACACTGAAAAACAGGGTGATTTCAACTATCATGCGGGTGAGAGGGTGATAACACTCGAAATCCTGTGACACCTGCTCAATGGGGGTGAGTTGACAGCTATGCTCACCAGGGATCCCTAAACCACTGGTACTGGGGTGGGACTCCCTTAAACTCTTGTATATGCACTGAATGAGTAATGGGAGCCCCAGTTAGCACTTCCTGCTGCAATAAAACACTTGGTGACAAAGTACTTGCTTCTTATGATAAATGCCAACAAAAAAGAACACAATATTTAACTTACCATATTTTCGAAGAAATACAAAAAGAACAACAGAAGCGGCCAAGAGAGCAGACAATCCACCAATCATCTTCTTCATGTAAGGTTCACCCTCTTTCAACTCAGCTAAGGTCTTGGGAAACTGAGCTTTGTACACTGCATTCAAACAAAAAATTTGAAGGTTACCGTTTGATTTTGAGTGAGACTAGATTACAATATTGCTTGAGTACGGCATGCATTCTAATTTTGCATGTACAAAGGTTAATCGTGCGTGAGCAAAATCACGTCTTGTCACAGTTGCACAACATTTATCACTGGAAGTCACTTCGATGAAACTTCTCAACAGATAAAAAAAAAGTTACAACATTTTAATACTCCTTAAACTGGATTTTCACAAACTCAGTGCATCGAAGACGCATCAACGAGACCAACTCACATGATAACTTTTCGTCTTGGCTCAGTTGGTTCCATGGTCCTTTTTCTTTGGTCAAAAGTGCTTGTAATTCCGTACCAGCTTCTTGCCTGGCAATTGGAACGGGATCAAATTTTCGTGGCGCAGAAGTATGGATCCTTCTACCCACTGTTCTTGCAGAGAACCTTGATAGAAAACCAACCCTCAACATGTTCGCCATATTGTAAAATGAGCAAAGATGGCGGCGCGCTTGCCGGTTACTTCCCAGAATGCAGTTGGTGACAAGGGCATCGCACAGAATTGTGGGCCAGCAGGCCAGAAAACCGGAAGAGACTGGGTACTGACTGCTTTGGAGGCTACTTGTTTTCCAGTAATAGAAAAAAAAACAGATTTGAAATTGACTCTGTAAACAGTTTGCAACAGAAAAGAGGATGAAAATGGTCTTTTCTTTTGGGCAAGTCTCACAAACAACTGGCACGGCTGGAAAAATAATGTTTTCGCTGTCAAATTGCAAAAGTCATGGCAATTAGGTAAAAAAAGTCAAATCACAGAGCCTTGGGGAGGCCGAGGGGGGAGG
>JAOBYE010708771.1:0-11275 GCA_025403585.1 Parazoanthus swiftii
GCAAGAACAAGATATCGGTATCCGTTTCGCAGACTGTGTATACCGGAGGTTTAGACTGGCTGCAACGCAGGCTATCTATCTTCAGTGCGTTTAAAAACAACTCTGCTTGCCTCGCGAATGTGAACCAAACTTAAGGTTCTCTTTCCGTTGAAATACCACAGGAAAACTCGACACGTAAACATCTTGTTATTCATGGGTTGTATGTCGAAGCCGAAGCTTGCGATTGTGACGCAGTGGTGCGAGGGCTCCAGTCTTTATCGTCATCTACACGTATTTGAAAGCAAGTTTGAAATGTTACAACTTATCGATATTGCCAGGCAAACGGCACAAGGAATGGAGTGAGTATACTTTTCCCCAACCCCCTCCCCCGTCTCTTCCCTTGTTCGACCACACCTAAGTGCTTTCTGTTAAAGTTTGAATAGTGTTTGTGTTAGTAAAGAAAATGTAGTAATTCGATCTTTTAGAAACAGCTGTGACAATATAGACTACTTTCACGAACCGCCCAACTGCTCATTAACAAATAACATCAAAACAAGGTTAAGTTCCAAGCTCTCATTTATCCGCTGTACTACTGGAATCATAGTTGATAGAACTGGTTGGGAAGCTTAACAAACTTCAAAAGGATTGTACATAGCTGCTTTGTTTTATGTTGAACGATCCGCGACCGTGCACATTGCTTTGGTCAATGTGTGAGCCCAAATGTTTCTGCTGGTTAGTTGTTCATATGCATTTCAATAGCTTTTGTGTTTTGTGCACGGTCAGGGCCAACGAATTAAAAAAAAAGATAGAGAACAAATACATGTAACAAAGAAACTGGCCGAACTTCATAACCATTTCTCTCTATTAACTATGCTGGAACTTAGCCTCGACGTGAAGTTGTCATTTACGGCCGCTGGGGCAGGTCCAGGGTCTTCGTGAGGGGGTTCGGAACGAGTTTAGGGTTCGATTGTTACGTTTTTCATCAAATATACTATTATTTTTCCTTACAAATTTTGTATGTTTTTTTTTGGTTTCAATCAAACCATGTTAACCTGTTGATCCATCACAGATTGTTGCCTCGTAAATACACCATTTTTCGTATGCAAATTTTCACTAGATCTATTTCCTCGTGAGGCTAAAAGTGGTGTTTATGTTGAATTAATGAGCCCGAATTCGACCGAGTAATGACTTTTAGCCCCCACAAGGGAATGGATCTAGAAAAAGTTTGCATTAGAAAAATGGTGTATTCTTAAGTTTCTAATTCTGTTCTCTGTTTCACGTATCTTTAGGTTAGTACTGTACCTAGTAAGTTATTAAAGTTTTGAAAGGAATTTAAACTAACCGATACTTTGTTTTCAGTTATCTCCATGCCAAATCAATAATTCACAGAGACATGAAATCAAATAGTATCCTTTTACACGAATAGATGATACTTTTATGTATGGGGTTGCCTCTTCGCATGGTTGTCACAAAGAGGATAGGTTGATATATGTGGAAGATGGATACTTTTGAGCTCTTCAGTTGTGCAGTTTCGGTCCCACTGTTTAAGGATAATGGATGCCCTTGTTTGGTAGCTCATTGTTTTGGAGGAACTACCATTTTGGATGAAGTATCATCAGGGGAGCCTTTAGTCGCTCAGACCAGATCAGAAAACCGGCACGCTTTGCGCGCGTCTTTTAAACTGTACATTTGAAACGTTTCGATGGGTAGATCTTGTCAACTAAAATGCAGTTCCAGAATACTGGCTATCCTAAACGACCTCAAACTTAAGTATAACTATTACAGTCAACGGAAGTGACATAAAAAACGTATTAGGAAGAGTTTTGTTGTGTATATTCAAGTTTAAAAATTTTGAGTTAAATTTTCATACGTCAATACTATCTTCTGTAGATCAATGCTGACATTTCTAAGAAACTAGTGTTATAACGTACCACGGTTTCATGTGTCTTGACTGTGATCTCACAGTCTCCCGTCGCATGTGTCACAAATTCCTTAACGAAGATTCTTAGATATCTTTCTTCAAGAGGACCTCACTGTCAAAGTGGGAGACTTCGGTTTGGCTACAATTAAATCAAGATGGAGCGGTGCTCAGAACTTCGAGCAACCCTCGGGATCTATATTATGGATGGTCAGTGGAATCAGTGTTCTTTTCTTTCCCTTTTTTTTATTTTGCCTTGTTTTGCTTTCCTTACTTTGCCTTGCGTAACCTTACCTTGCCTTGTTGTTCCTTGCCTTGTTTTGCTTTGCCTGTCTTGTTTTGCCCTGCCTTACCTTACTTTACTTTGCCTTGCCCGGCCTTGCTTTGCTTTGTTTTGCCATGCTTTTCCTCTCCTCTCCTCTCCTCTTCTCCCCTTCTTTTCCTATCCTTTCTGTTCTTCTCCGCTTCTCTTCTCTTCTCTCCTCTTCTCCGTTTCTCTCCTCTTCTCTCCTCTCCTCTCCTCCTTCTCCTCTTCTCTCCTCTCCTTTCCTATCCTATCCTTTCTGTTCTTCTCCGCTTCTCTCCCCCCCCTCTCCTCTTCTCCGCTTCTCTCCTCTTCTACCTTCCCACCTCTTCTCTTGTCTTTGCCTTGTCTTTGCTTTGCCTTGTCACTCTACGGAAATTTCTTCATCTTTGTCTTTTTATCACCCGGATACTTGGCATAGATATTTATCTACTATGACTATGGGACATTTGTTTGTTGAACATACGCAACTGACTTTTTACTTTTAGGCTCCAGAAGTAATACGGATGAAGGATCCGAATCCGTACTCCTTCAAATCGGACGTGTACGCATTTGGTATGGTGCTGTATGAACTCATTTCATCCTCCTTACCTTACGCGCACATAGGCAACAAGGACCAAGTAAGTCCCTTACTAAGCGTTAACTCTTATCTAACCTTTAACACTAACCTTAAATTTACTCGCGTAGGGAACAAGAACCAAGTAAGGCCTTAAGTAACCTTTATCCTCTCCTTAATACTAACCTTAAGCTTACTCGTGTAGGCAACATTAACAAGGACCAAGTAAGTCCCTTATAAACTCTTATTGTATATATCTTAACCTTAACCATAACCGTACTCGTGTATATCTAGTAGGCAACCGTGCCCAAACAAGTGCCTTACGCTTGTGCAGAACAGCAGCCCGTCTCAAATCGGCAAGATGTTTTTACGACGTTACCCATTTGTAGAGGGCGTTACTCCGTAGAAAGTTCTTTCGTTACTTACAGTCGTAAAAGACCCTTCCTTTATTGTTGGCGCAATCAAATCGGTTAGTCTGTGAATAACCAGCTGTCTTCTCCCTTGTTAGACGAAGCATAAATTGTGTATGCATGCAGATTCAAACCCTTAATCTGTCCATTTTTAACTTATTTTAAGGAATGTTGTCACTGACGAAACACTTTATGAGTATAAAGCGTTTCAGTTGAAATACCATAATCTTCTTCTGCCTCTTTGGAAGACTAGTAATGATGTTCTGCTAAAATGCACGGGAAAAAACTAAGAGAAAGCTAGGACCTGATTCTCCATAAATGTTTGTAAATGTTCGGAGCGTGGAAATGTTTTTGATATTTGAATTAGGTTTATGGATGGAATGACATGTCGTTAAGAAGTGGAAGCCGGACCACTATTGGCAAAGGTTAATTATTTTTACGTGTTCTAAGTCACGTTAGTGTCGTTTCTTCACTTCTAGATTCTCTACATGGTTGGCCGAGGGTTTATGAGGCCGGATTTGAACAAAGTTAGGAGCGATTGTCCGAAATCATTCAAACGATTATGTCAGGAATGTATAACATTCTCCAGAGACGAGAGACCACTTTTTCCTCAGGTGAGTACCATGTGGTGAAGTTTTTAAACATAGAAATTTTTAATGTATTTTCCTCGGTAGCGATGCGTCATCTTTCCTCTTTGCTGTGCATGTTTGTTCAGCTTGCTGTTTTTATCACAGTCAACCGTGTTCCAGGTTCTCGGTATTTTCAAAGGATGCTTGAGAGCCTGCAAACGAGGCTGTATTATGCTTTTGTTCGTTTGTCTGTCGGTCTGTGTAGCTGCTTATCTGTCCGTGAGTTTGTCTGTTTGTGGGTATTTTTTCAATAGTTTGTTAGAGCACAACCTTGCAACACACGCATCAGTAAAATTTAGTGGAAATTATTTCTTCTGAAATAAACTTGTGAACCATTTTACTCCCATCAAGTTGATATACCTCTCCAAAGATTTTACTTGCTGTGAAAAAGGGAACATGTAAGTGTCCACTTACTCTGCGGGATCTCGCAGGATAACATCTATTCGAATTGTCTTAAAAGAAATGCAAAACTCTTTCAGTCTATTTCCAAGAATTTGCCGAATTAGGTAGTGGGATTTTAGCAACAAACCATTTTTGCACGTTTGAAAATGAAGGCTTGAAGTCCACCCTTAGTAGAATCGGATAGTGTTAGATTTAACTCGAAGGGGGAGAGGGAAGGCTTTCATTTGAAACAAGACACTTGCTTTTTAGACACAAACTGGATTTTTTGAAGGGCGGTGTTTAACAGTTTGTTTTGTTTGCTCTTTCAGATTTTAGCTTCACTAGAGTCATTATTGCGATCAATGCCAAAGATTCATAGAAGTACATCGGAACCTTGCTCGCTGAACAGAACGAGACTATATTCAGAAGACGTTTTCTTTGGCACAGGGTCACCGGAGACCCCAATAAGCCCTTTCGGTGGGTTTCCCTTCTTCAATGCAGCGGCTACTGGGTATTAGAGAACAAATAAGGCGTTGTTCTTGAAAATGTAAAAATGAATTTAATCGATTAATTTCCCCAAATCGGCGATTCGCTTAGAATTGAATGTATATAGACTGGCTTGCGCTCGCCGGAAATCGGAAGCAAATTGACAAAACAGCGTTTTCTGCTGTCGATATCAGTGAGAGCAGCAAACTCCCTGCACCACCCCTCTTGTGTGAGTTTACAGGAAACAAGTGAGTTTCACTCTGGACCAGTTCGATCTGTCTGGGGTAACGAAGTTCATGTGGATTTCTTACAGATCCGATCGCCGCTGCAGCCCAGGATAGCTTTCTAAAATTTTGTAGCAACAGAGGTATTTGTGTATGTGTTTGTGTTGTGCCGGGGTGGGGTTGGGATGAGACGGTGCTAAGCATCCTTGTATTAAATAGCGTGAGTACGTCTGTGTGTCTGTTTGAACATGGGAATATATTTTGAGTTCGACTGAAGAAAGATTTGTTACAGCGAGAGTGGGAGATACACCTGAAGCAGATAACATAGATGGCATTTTTAGCTGGTATATTTGTCTCTGCTACCAAGAACATCCACAGAAAACTGTGAAGACCGAACAAGTTGATTCCTCAACGCAGCCACTACTTTAATTGTACTGGAAGAAAAAAACCTCGTTTTAGTTAGTCACACTAGGAAGAGAAACTGGGGATTTGGGTGTTTTATGTTTTCTTCAAACTTTCATTGATAGCTGCTATGCGAACTTCTCCCTTACGTTTTTATCAATAGCAAGTGAGCATATTAATAAGAAAAGCAGTATCGGTGCATTGATAAACTGTGATAGTTTTTAAAATTTTTAAGGCTTTTTACCAGCCTTAGTCTATCGGGTTTCTATTTAATTTGAAAATACCATGATTGTTATTCACTTGAATAACATTTGCTTCTTACCGTTTTTTCTTTCTTTTAACATGAGACGGTTCTTTTACGAACTTATTGATAGTAGAAGAGTGTAATGAATTTTGGAAAGCAAACCATGCGGGAGGCTGAAATTGTGAAGACGTTCTTGAATTTAGATGTAAAATCGCTGTTCGATTTTGTAAAGATTTTTCTGCCTCAATGTTTTAAACTCAACGACGATCTGTGAAAGCCAGGATCGCTTGACAAAATTGTAGTCACAACTAAATGTCTTGATTCCCACGATAACACACATCGTCTGTTGTAGTCTAGACAAAGTTTAGACGCGACTGTAATATCTTTACGAGAGAGAATGCAATTCGAGTCGCCTGTGCGACTTCATCGTTTCAACATCAACGTTTTGTTGGTGTTTTTGCCTTAAGAGTAACAACAAATGTAAGTAAAAAAATATGTTCAATACCACATGAATTTACGACTTTAAAATGCTCTTTGAGAACTATGAACTTGTGTATAACGTGCAGAAGCTATGTCACGTTGTGAACCAGATTGCTGAGAAAATGTGATACGAAGCTATTTTGAAACCGTAGATGTTTGATTTGGCTATACAAGACCATAACAACAACAGAAACAAGTGAGAATAGGAATCCTTCGCACTTCAAAGAGCGACGACAATTCTTTTTTTGTTCCGCCCCTGTGTACAAAACCTTTGGCTTTGTTTTTATTCTTTGAGTCGTAAGTTCATGTTGTGCAGAACACAAATTAAAATTCAATATTTTTTTTTACTGCATTCCTGTATAACAGATTTTGTACATTAATTACTGTCTGTAATGTCGCAATATATTCTTTGGCTCTTGCTTGTGTATAATGTTCCACAAAAGAGCGTTGTAAGTAGTTTCGGGCAAACGGGGGCGATTTCATTGAATATAATGGGGTGGAAATTGTCCTTTAATTTATAAAAAAAATTGCTGTATATTTTAAATATTTAATACCTTGTAAATGAGTACAAGTTACTGTGACCAGACAATTACATGGTAACTTCAAAGGATATCTGCCCGTTGTCGTTGTTTTTATATATGTTCTCGAGTTCTGTTATAGTAATGATAATGATACTGTAAAAATAATTATAGACTAAACAGTTTTTATTGCAGCATTCCCATAAAATGGTTCTTCATATACAATAGTAAGAAAATATTCGAATGCAGTCACGTACAATATAAGATATAACTCTTCTTTGTTACTTGGACTTCAGCCCGGCTTTTGAATTGCTGCCATTTATTACCACATTTTCTCCAGAACAACGCAGTCCATTATCATTATGCTGGTCCAGTGCCAATTTACGCGAAATTAGCCGTTTTCACACTAGAAGACGTAAAACGCGTCAAGACGGGTTTCTGGTCATACGAAGAACTCGTCTAATGTGAATTCGTGACGGGTTTCATACCACTGTCAACGAGTTTCCCGTCTAGTCGGGGAGCTTTTTCGTCTATGTCAACGAGTAAAAGGACGAGTAAATTTGAACGAGTTTCCTGTCAAATACTCGTCCCGTCCCGATTTCACACTGGGACGGAAAACTCGTCACAGACGGAAAACTCGTTTTAGTGTGAAAACGGCAATTGAAAGACATGGAGGACGCGAACGTGTCAACGAGAACGTTAGAAAACAATAGACTTAATTACAGAATACAATGATTTCACGTGGGAATGCAACAATGCAGCTGGCAAGCTTTCTGTATCGTCTTTGGAAACTGAAAGCTCGAAGTATGAATCATTTCAATCTTCGTGCAATTTTAAAGTTTAAGCTTTTAATTTTTCATATTCATAAACCTTCACGCAAAACAAAAAAGAAACAAATGAATTATACAAACAAGAAAAGTGAAAACGGGAAGTTAAGAATGTAGCAGCCGTCTTCGTTGCGTCCCCGTCCTAGCTGCGTAAGAGAGCTTGAGCAACGTTAACGAGAACGGCGTCTTTATAGAAAGTAGGACGTGAAAAGCTCAGTTCTGGAGTTTTGTAGAGAACGTGAACGTCAAGAGTATAAATCCCTTCAATCTTCGTGCAGCTTTAAAATTAAAGATCCTAATTTTCAAATTCACACACCTTCGGGTGAGACAAAAAAGAAACGAATGAGGTATACAAAGAAGAATAGGGGTAACGAAAAAGTAAAAAAATGCAGCAGCCGTCTTCGTTGACGTTCCCGTCCTCCCTAATGTCCCTACTTCAGTATCAGTACCGACAATGCACCATTTACGCCACTCGCTTTGTCAGTACTTCGTTTTGACGGTACTTTAAACTAAACGAAACGGAGAGCAGTCGAAACAAACGTTGAGGTCGCTGAAGATCGCACTGTTAACCTCTCGCTCCGAAAAATGCGCTGACAGACTCATCTACGCCAATACAAGCTGGTTCGAAGGGCAAAGAAAAGCCACGTTTCAGTAATTACTTGGAATGCCTTACGAAATTAACTCGCCGTTTTCGGACCGAGTTTGGTGAAATATCATTTGAGGTTGTTGGAAAAGGTAATGGAAGCCCTAGAAAAGCTCATAAATATCATGTCAAGTTAAGGGTGAGAATCCCGTCAAGAGGAAAATCCGAAAAGTTGAACTTAAATAGCATGTATGCAAATTTAAGTCTAATTATTCACGCATGCACAGGTATTAAAGTGTATAAAGTTTGGTATGTGTTTATTCACGTTTAGCACATTAACGGGTATTCCTCACTGGCTCTTTGGTTTTTGAGATAGGAATAAATGGTTGGCACACGAGTCATTATTCGTACATTATAATGCATCGTGATCTGCATTTGCTTTTGTATACCATGGATTACAAACGGGCCAAGGAAGTGACACAGAGGAAACTCCAGCAAGCCTCCCCACTTGTCGTCGCAAGCTATGAACGGAAGGAACCTGGAATCACCAATTGGTTTGACACCGATATTTTTCATGAGTAAGCCAAGACACGCATCTTCCATTGAGATCAGGGGGACCCTCTTTGATGCTCTTGATAGTTCTGGAAGAAGACTCCCACTAAAAACATATCCACCACCGGAGATATAATCCGGGTAGAACCTATCAGGATATTCTTCTGTTGAGACGTAGTATTTTGGATCGTAGCCTTGGTCGTACTCTCGTATCACTTCGGTTCTCACCCGAAGGTTGCCAGCATACAACGGCTTGGAACCTTTCGTGGTTTGATGTTCTAGCAACCAATCGATGAGGAGCGGTACGTTAACGTAGCAGTCTTCGTCAGTTTTGAGGATAAAGTGAGCTCTACAATGATGCAAGGGCCAATCAACACTCAGTACCATTTTTCGTGACAAGTTTCGAAATGAGTCGAAGAAATCCCCAATGACAATATCGCCGTTGACACTAGCTTCCCTCTGTACAAGCTCGTTGATTCTGTTGTTTTCATGTCTTCCCACGAGGAAGATCGTCTTCCAAGATCACATATTTATTTAAGTCATACGTAACTTATCAAACTTCACTGGATAGAGCATGGAGTACTAACATAAACGTGTCCATTATAGTTTGGCAATACTTTGAGAATGTCGACGAGTTAACACTTACAGTTTGACAGAACCACTACTCTAGCTGATACTAGCACATGTGCGGGTAGTGGGCAGCTAGTACAAATACATTTTACAGGATTGTAACCCGTTTGGATAAAGGGAAGACAAAACGGGGCCACATTTCATCAAGGGCTATATATCCACCACCGCGGCATCTTTTCTTTTTCTAAAAACAATAATTCGTAAAGAAATGGTAGCAAATTCTATTGGGAGTTCAGATAATCCAAATAACGGCACATTTAACTCTCGTCGTCGTGGTAGACCCATTTTAACTAATAATGACACTGCAAATGAAATTATAGACATTAGCAAAAAGATAGGAAACACAAGTAGGAGTTGCCCAGCAGCATACGTTCTTTGACCGATTTTAACTTCGTTGTTGTGGAAACACACTTGGTAATAATCTGATCCCGCTTCCAAACTATCTATTAATAAAGTTGCAAAATAGATTTATAATATTGCATAATTACCTAATTCTAATCTTTAAAAGCTGTACAATTGCTGTGGAGCTCATTGTCTTAAATTTCATATTCTGCTAGAGGTTACTGTACTTCAGGTAATAATGTTGACATTTATTCTTTCTTAGTTAGATTTCTGCGGATCGACGTATAGTTCCCAGCAGAATAATTCCGTATACGCTATTTTTAGAAGAATGCCTACTTTGAGAACTCAATCTGAATGATTCTAAACTTTTCAGGTTTTAAACCCGAATGTTCTTAAAATAGTTTTAGCTTTCTTTTTGGGGATGTTTTCGATTTGGCCTTTTACATCGCGAGTGAGTTAATCTTTGTGCCATGGACGCTTGATTATAATGTCTCCATTCGGCTCAGAAATGACATTTCAAGTAACTGATATATGTGTAACATGTACACGGCATGCACTGATCATTTATGATTTTAAAGTTAAGGAACATTTATTTTTATTATTGATAAAAACTAATTTTGTACTTTGCCGTGCCTCAATGTATTCTTCTAAAACATTTTCTTAGATTTTGGAATGTTTTCAAACTAGACGTACAAAAAAACATGTTAAAGGTTGTTATAAAAGGGGGCTGTATTGATAAAAAAAACTTTCGAATAAATGACTGTCTCATACAGCCACACTCCACGTGCAAGAGAACAGTTGGGTGGCGTTATAATGCAGATATGTCACTCAGTCTCATAATAAAACGATTACTAGTAAGTAATTTAAGAATAAAAACCTTACCTTTTCGATGAGTATTTGTTGATTAAGTTTGAAGGTCTTCCCCAAGATAATCTAATGGATTCCCGAGCTATAAAATTACTAGGATCGGAATGAATCTGTATTAATAGAAATGGTTTAGCCGAACACTTAACTGCCTCAGTTTTCCTTGTGAAAGAATGCATATCTACTCCATTTTCCTTCGCTTCTTTGAACAATCTCCCATAAGTTGCAGATGTTTTGTTTTACGCTTTTAGTGTTCTCGATATGTCTAACTTAATTTTGTCTAGTTTTTTCGAAACGGCATCCGAGCCTTCTCCAGCTAAAGATGAGAGGACGCTCTGGAAGGATCTTGTACGACCGATTTTACTTTTGGTATTTTCGACAACATTAAATGTCTCGAATGCTGTATGAAGAAATATGAACAAAACTGAAACAAATGTGGTAAGTAACAACAACTTTACGATCATAATAGAGCAAAACCTTGAGGCAATCATTTTAACAGCGAGTTTGAAAAGAGTGAACTGCATCTAGAGATTTAGATTTAAGCTAGTGAATAATGCAAACACACCACTTATTTATTTCAGTTATATTTAACCAGCTGCTGTAGCCGAAAGAACCGAAAGAACCGAAACAAGAAGAGTGCTTTATAATATTTCAAGTTGTTTCATTGAAACGTGATATTTCAGTTCCTATTTTGAGTTTTGTGTCGTAAGTTGAAGATCCGCGAGATATTCTCATCTCGTGTAAGGATAGCTGTATGCAAAAAAGTGGCTGTCATGGTAACGTTAAAGAGATGTTAAATTGATAATTATTTCAAGTGCCTAGTATTTCAGTTGAAGTCATATGTGCGGTCTTTGTGAAGATAAAGATAATAATTAACGCCATCACGGACCCCACGCAGACAAACACCTTGAAGACAAAAGCGATAAAAACAACTTCCAAAATGTGC
>JAOBYE010708782.1:0-11275 GCA_025403585.1 Parazoanthus swiftii
CGGACGTCAAAAGACTGATATAAAGTTTGAGCAAAAGTGACGGAAATACGATCACAACAAGGAGACTGGTGGGACCCTTAAAATTTGTTTGGGACCCCTAATTGAAAAATGAATGGGTCCCTGGGACCCCTCTTGAAAATTTCTACTGAAAACCCTGATTATCTAATGGTAGACCTAAAAAAAACAGTATTAAAGTTCTGCTGTTTAAAAATCTTTTTTAACAAAATTGTCAGTGACAAATGATAATTATTATAAATACCTAAACTTACTTAGTTTATGTGTCTGTATACATTTCTTGGAATCACATTATGAAATATTTTCACTTACAACACCTGTATTGTATAATTAGTACCTCTCTTCGAATAACCAAACAATATTGAGTTTTCATTGATTTTATAAAAAGAAAATATATGTTGACAAAATTTCTGATATTTAAATTCCTTCCCAAGATCCTCTTAGTACCTACATGTAGCAATGGCAAACTGGGCAGGGGAGGGATAAAGGTCCAATGATCTCAGAGAATAGCAAAAAATAAGAAAGACAACAGACATACTACCAGTAGGTAACTCAGACCTGTGTCCATCTGTAATTGGCCAAGAACTGCTTCAAGCTGTAGCCTTAATCGATGTTCTTTCTCATATTCTTCCTTAGCCATTATAGCTTCTCTCTTCCGCATGCTACAGTCCTGGGCAAGTGTTTGGACAGAATCTCTCTCAGCATTCACAATGCCTTCCATATCACTGACTCGCTGAAGTAGTGAGCTGTGGGACTCTTCCAGGCTTGATCTCATCTCCTTTTCTCGGTTTAGCTCACTATTTAGCTACATAATCCAGAACAAGTGATGACAGTGTGAGGAGATGCCCAGACTATATTTCAGACATAAGTATGTACTGATAGGTACATGTAATGCTCCAGTAATGTGAAAACATCACTGCCCCAGCCCCTCCCTGCACCAGGGTTGGGAAATGCTACATAGACTAGTTGATCAGTGTTGATGTACCAGGGGGAAAGGGTTTTGACAAATATGGATGCCTAACTACCAACACACGATTCCAGTAACATCCTCGAAAGTGTATTACAGGGTGGGGTTGTTGGCCTCACACCTCACTCCTAACTGGAGGAACCTCTGACCTGTCTGGCATGGGTAACCCTACCAGGGGTGCAAGACTCCTGCTGGCAAAGCTCTCTGAATCCCCAACATACAAACTACCCCTTCCTCCCTAGAGATGAAGCGACAAGGGCTTTTGGTCCTTTTAGTCCATAGCAGAAATAATGGCATTTTTTGTATTATTCATTTGAGTAAAATGCTCTCAGTAAGTGCTTGAAAATTATCTCAAACATTTGAAAATTAAAATGAAAGTCACTAAAATATCTAAACCTTTGACTGGCAATAGTCCCATATAATCAGTTATTTTTGTCTAAGAGGATTACCTAGTTTTGAGTGAAAAAGAGTAGAAAGGCATGGAATAGGCCTGAAAAAAGTCTGGAATTTCACTTGAATCAAGTTTCTGTACAAACGGTGCACTTGTTTGGGCTAAAAGTAAAGTTATGCATCTGCCATTGATTAGAAATCACGTTTTTACTCTTTTTCGATTGATCATCAATTACCAATATCAATCGGTTGATACTTTAATGAAGTTGACTGTTATTGATTTTATAGACTTGATACCGCGGGTTGAGTACAACCTTACCTCATTGTTCTTCTTCATTAACTTTTGCTTAGAAGTTTTCAATTCCTCCAGCTCCACGCTGGCACTGTTTTTTGTTGAAGAAGTTTTCTCCAAAGCCAGCGAGAGCTTCTTCACATTTTCTTCCGCTTTTTTTCGTCCCTCTTTCACCTCATGCAATTCTTTTCTCACACGAGACAAATCACGAGAAACCTTCTTCAGCTCACGATCATAAACGTCCTTGGGTATCGCAGCTTGATTAGGTTCCTTTTCTAAGCTTCCGAGATTTCTCTCTGCCTGTAGACTGCAAGTCGCTAGTTTCAAAGACTGGATTGTGCTCTCAGCTCGACAAACTCTGGCAACCATCTGCTCGTAGTTTCGCTGAAGAACTTCTACTTGTGATGAAGACATTGTAGTTGGTTTGAACGGCGTTATTGGGTCTATTCGGCCACTTGCACCGCCAGCTTGTTCCTGAGCAGGAAGATCGTGTTTCTCCTTGCTAAATCCACACTCAGCCAATTGATCAACCAATTTTTTTGTCTCATCTTCTGCCATTTGAATCCTTCTCTGCATCACTTCCAGAGTGTGTTCCGGTGAAGATGTAACCCGCAGTGACGGAGAAATAACCGGACGATTCATTCTGATACAATTTCCTAATCCTTTTGTCAACTATGTTCATGTATTTTCTTTGAAAGTACTTTGTTTATCCAAACTTTGTTTGTCAACTTTTCCGCCATTTTGAAAATTCGAACTTTTTCTCAAATCTGTAAACCAATCAGGAAGCAGTTACGATGAGCAGCGCCGCTGTGTAAGAGTATCGACTTGATGAAAATTGTGATTGCACATGGCGATGTGAAAAACGTCGGGTTGTCGTTTTGCTGTAGTAAAATCGCAGGAATTTCTTTATCACAGGCAAAAATGCTGCGTCTTTCACGTCAAATACTGGATGTACAAAGCATAACAAGACACTTTGTTCGATCACTGGCTAGTTTTGATCAAATAGCACGAAATAGTCTAGTGAACAAAAACTGGTTTGATAATAAGAAGAGAAGAAACAAGAAGGGGAAGTTGACAGCCGCAGATACTCGCAGAATATCAAATTTATTTTACGGGTTACTGACTAAGAACCATTTGAAACTGAAGCGCGAGGAAGGTTCTGATTTTGAGATCACTGCAAAAGATTTGGCTCTGGCTTGCAGAGAGCAGCACTCTGTGTACATCGCAGATGACAAATTTAAGCTGGAAGAGCCCATTACAAGGTTTGGAAATCACAAAGCTCAAGTGGCTATGAGAATGATGGATTCTGCTGTGCCGTTGAAAGTAATTGTCGAAAAGTCAAAGCCCCCTGTGTCACAGGCGGTTGAAAATATACAGATTAAAGAAACTGATCAAGAGGAAGCGAAACTAGTTGATCACGAAGAACTGAAAGTACAAGAAACAGTTGTAAAAGCAATATAATTATAAGTGTAGCTGCAATGATCAGTGTGTAAAGGCCTTGTTACACAAGGCAGCTTTTCTTGTCACTTGCAATGCAATGCTGTTGTAAAACAAGTTACAGAAAACAATTATAACATAGCCTTGAATTTTTTGGAAATTTATTAAACAACATTAACACTCGAAAGTAATTGAAATTTCAATATCAGCCAGTGAGAGTTTGTTTTAAAGTTGGTACCAGTTATTATAAGCTAGTCAATGACCAGTTGATAATCATATAATGAAAGTCTAATATATTGGCATTCAATGAAAGTCTGTAAAGTTATAAAGCACACAAATTTATTTCTTTTTATTATACTGGTCATATTTTTTTTAAAATCACATCACAAATATTTGTGACTGGTACCTCAACAAGAGACGATGGCGATTTTATCGTTACCATAACTTCTCATACATATGTGAAGGAAGACTATATATAGATGATTGGTTCTTTTTTGGATTTAAGAAGCACCAACCAAAAGGAAAGACATTTTACAACATGCTTGCACAAGATATTCTAACTAAATTGACTTTTATATGTGAGGAGAGTTTTATTGTTTTACAAAGCTTGGGATACTACAAGTTTATTGATAGCTAGGGGCTATGTAGCAAAGCAGTTTACAATCTCAAACATCAAAAGGCATAGAAGTTATTGTAATAAAAATTTGGGTACTGGTAATAATGGAAAAAGTCTTGAAATCCAGAAAATGTCTGTTAAGTCTGGAAAATAAAGCAAAGATCTTGATGAAGTCTGGGATTTCTGGGTTTCATCCATAGCAGAAAGAATAATACTATTTTTTTTTCTATTATTCAACTGAGTAATATGCTAGAAGCTTGAAAACTATCGAAAACATTCGAAGATTAAAATGCAAAAGGTAAGTCATTAAAATATCTAAACCTTTGGCAATAGTTTTTTTTTATTATCAGTTACTTTTGTCTAAGAGGATTACCTAATTTTGAGTGAAAAAGAGTAAAAAGGTCTGAAAAAAGTCTGGAATTTTGCTTTCAAACTTCTATACAAACCATGCACTTGTTTTGGCTAAAAATAATATTATGCAACAGCCATTTGTTAGAAATCATGTTTTTACTCTATTAAATTTTATCACAGCTGAGAATTATGGCTGAATTACATGGAAAATTGAGAAAAAAAACCAAAAACTGATTAGGGCTTAAGCTTGTTTCGCGTCACCTTTTTATTTTATCAAGCAAAAAAATGTTTGATTTGTGGATAAGATAATAAAAAGAGTGGTAAGTGTTATATGCAGTAAGAGTCCATCAACTGGCTAATCACGTATATGCTTTTCATATGGCTTCTGCTTAATGATTTTTAGAAATATCAACTATTGAAAGGGACAAGAAGTACAGGATTTTATTGAAAGTTAGAAAAGACAAAATTATCAAACCTTGAATATATAGCCAATCACTTAAATTTACAAACGTGTGTTTAAAAAATGTTGATTTTTGCTGAAAGGATTTATTTATTTATTTATTTATTTATTTTCAAATACAGCATCCCCTCCCAAGGAGGATTTTCAGCTGGTTGATGGTCAGGAAAGCAATACAAAAAAAATTGAAGATTATGAAAACATAAAAAATGAATAAAATAAATAACAAAGAAAGACAAACTTGAGCAGGTTAAATGGAGTGTGGTTTAAAGCAGAAATGCAATTGCAAAACTGTTCAGTAGTGTTACTTTTGATGAATACATGAATAGGTAGACTGTTCCACTGAAATATAGTTTGCAGGAAGGACAGGTGGTGTGAAGTGGTTTGACAAGGTAGAGGTAAGAAAAAGTGTTCGTGCATCTGTCTTGATCTTCTCATTGGAAGGTGTAGCTGATCACTGTGGCACGTTAGTACGATTCCGTGGGCGATCTTGAATAGTACAGTCAGTCATGAGTCTACATGCCTCTGTTCCAGGGATAGCCAACCAATTTCCCAAAGCAACTTTATTATTGTCAAATATTTTTCTTTGTCTGAATGAGATGGACAAGTCTACTATTTTCAGTTATAAAAAAGGCACTTAACCAACAATTAAGTTTTACTAAATAACTATGAATAGTAATAAAGCTCATTTCTAGTTTTATATTCTCTAAATATAATTAGTTGGTTTTGTGCTCCTACCCCAATCTTGGGCCATTTGTTTTGAACCTTCTAACAAAAAATACCAACTTAATGACTAGTGCCAAATAAAAAAGCTGCCCAACTGTTAATTGGTAATACTAAATAATAATAGTATTGAAAAATTGTTAGTTTAGGTCATTTCTTTTCTATCCCCTCCAACACCCCCAAAAAATCAGTACCAACCACCCTCCTCCCCCCTTCCCCACCATCCTTGTTCTCATTCCCCTCCATCCTCCTCTCCCTTTCCCCTCCATCCAACCGTCTCCCCCTTCCCCTCCACCCTCCTCTCACCTATCCCCTCCATCCTCCTCTCCCCCTTCTACTCTAATCCTCCTCTCCCCCCTTCCACCCCACCCTATCCTCTTCCCTTCCATTTTTCTCCCCTCTTCCCTTCCATTCTCTCCTAATTCAAAAAGTCTTAAGGAAATGTTATAAAAGTCAGTTCCTAACTTGGGGAGGAGACTTTTGATCACAAAAATATGACATTAGTATGTAACGTTTGAAATTTGACTTATCACGGTAAAAAACTCAGATACGTCTATGACGACATACTGGTCCTTCTGTGAGCGAACTCAGAAAATAGTTGATTGAGATCAAGATCATTTTTGAGAGATGCAGTTGTTTTCAAATTGTTTTAGCGTTATCAATGCGTTCAACTTCGTATTTCACAGCGGTGTACAAGAAGGTTACACTCTTTTTTAAGAAGAATTTATGGAACTCTATTCAAGATGATTTAAAATCCAAAAGACGTACTTTTTAAAATCTTCTCTTATTTCCAAGTTCTTAGATTAGTACATATTATGCTTTCACTATGTTTGCAGTGAATTAATGAGAACACAAAATGTAATTTATTATGTAAACTCAGCTTTCGCTCTTTATGTTTGTGTGTGTATGCTGTCCTACAAAATTGGATAACTTGAATAACCTTCAATTTACTCCGCATGGCCCAGACGTTGGCTTTTGCTATTTCTAAATGTCTGTGCTCTCGTAAACTGCAAAAATAAACTACTTCTATTAATATAATTTGAATTACAATATAGAAAGTGAAGAACTAGACACGAAAATCGAATTGTTAAATGTATTGATTAGATGTTAGTTTCTTGTTATCGGTGCTCACCAGCAGCTAAGTAAACTTTGATATAGTAGTCGGCAATCAAAAGATTGACCCCTCGCGCCTCGTCCAGCACTAGAAACCTAGATGTTATCTCAGATAGTTAACTTGGTATGAACAATCATATTAATCAGATATGCAAGGCTTCCCTTATTCATATTTATAACATACGCCGCATCTCTAAACATTTATTCAAGGAAACTGGCCACCAGTCACTTGTCCGTACCCATGTAACTTCCAACGTTGGACTATTGTAACAGTATAATTTATGGACTGCCTAAGTATCAACTGGCCAAATTATAAAAGAATTCAAAATACAGCTGCTAAATTAGTTACAGACACAAGAAAATATTATCACATTTCTCAAACTCTCTGTGAATTCCATTGGCTGCGGCCTGTGCGTTATCGCCATTATATAATTCGTTTAAAAATTTTAATTTTAACTTTTAAGGCTGTCAATGGTATGACACCTGGTTATTTAAGTAATTTAGTCAGTATCAGATCACCTACTCTGCGTTCAAATGACACTATTTTTAGTTCGCCCTGGGGGTTAATTCGCACAACTCTAGGCACTCGCTCTTTTCATGCTCCCGCGCCTGCGCTGTGGAATAACCTTTCAGCAAAACTCCGCGAGCTTAAGAGTTCAGTCGCTTGTTTTGTTTAAGAAACAGTCGAAAACATATCTTTTTATAAAAGAAGCGTTTTTTAATTTAAGTAGTTATGTCAACGTAAGAGTATAGTATTTCTGCATATATTTGAATGTTAGATCGCATTGGTCGGAACTGGGATTTAATCTAAGCGCTTTTCATCATTTATATGTCAAAAGGCGCTATAACAAGTAAATAATTTATTATTATTTATTTATTTATTTATTTATTTATTTGTGTAAACTTTAACAGCAACTTGTTGTGAGTTATATTCAAACTCTACACTACACAACAGACCTTCTCAGAGATTTCTAATTTCTAATACTCAAGTGGGAATGAAGTACAACAATAACATATTGGTACATATATTTACATGGTAAAAATTATTATTATTGTCAAATATTTTTCGGGACCAAGTTGAGCATTTAGGCATTTAACCAATAACAAGTTATACTAGAAAGTAATGGATTCAATTTATTATCTTTTGTTTAAGGAAATTTGACTTTTTAATGGAACTTCTATGACGTCATACTGGTTCTTCTGTGAGTGAACTCACAAATAGCTTAACTAAGATCGAGATAATTTTGAGAGAAGCCGTTGTTTTCAATTTTTTTTAATATTATAAATAAGTTTAACGTTGTACTTCGCCATTAACAAGTCTCGTTTATGCTTTAGAAACCTGACTGCGCTTGCGCAAATAAGACGAATGTTGTTAAATTGAATCCCATAATAAATGCCATTCATATGCTGCGGTATATAAAAAGACTAATGAACACGTCATTTCTCCGAGGTCCGGACGGTTCAGGGTTATCCAATAATTTCTTTATAACCCCTGCTCCACACACTTGACCTCACTTATTTTATTTTTGATCATTTCGCTCCGTTACACGCGTCCAGTGGTCCTGCGAAGGCAATGATAATTTGAAGGATAAAGATGGAAAGTGAAGAACAAGATACGAAAACCGAAATAAAATATTTATTTCTGTAAACACTCCCTTAAAATACCAAACATAGATTTTAACTATAATTTTCTATATTCAACTATCGTAACCTATCTTTTTACCAGCTGCCTGAAATGTTTTGCTACCTAAAAACTATCTGCCACAAAGTTCAGATAGGGCAGCCAATATCTGACATGATATCTATCTGCACATAAGCGTTTGCTTTCTTTTTACTGTTTTCGCATCAGACGGAGTTTAGGTATCCTAACGGAAACCTACCCTACTTGGTGAAAATTATTTTTTGAGAACTCACTGTTTTGACTGCAACACTATCTGAAACCTATCCGTTAGTCACTTTCCCCTTCCCTTCCATCCTCTCCCATTTCTTCCATCCTTCTCCTCTCCCCCTCCCCTCCATCCTCGTCCTCTCCCCACTTCCCTTCCATCCTCCTCTCCCTACCTTCCCTTCCATCCTCCTCACCGCCTTTCCCTCCCATCTTTCTCCCCCTTCCTCCCATCCTCCTCTCCCCACCTGCACCTTCCCTTCCATCCTACTCACCGATTACCCCTCCCATCCTATTCCCACTTCCCTTCCATCCTCCTCACTGCCTTCCCCTCCCATCTTTCTCCCCCTTCCCTAACATCCTCCTCTCCCCACCTGCACCTTCCCTTCCATCCTACTCACCGATTACTCCTCCCATCCGGCTATTCCCACTTCCCTTTTACTCTCTCCCAATTCAAAAAGTCGCAAGAAATGATACAAATGTTTTTCTTAAGTCGGGGAGGCGGCGTTAGATGTAACATTCGAAAGCCGTTTTTGGTTCAGGGATCTTTGACCTTATAGTAGAAATCAAATCTACATCTATGACGTCATACCGGTTCTTCTGTAAGTGAACTCACAAAGTATTAGTTTATTCGAGATCAAGATAATTTTGAGAGATGCCGGTGTTTTCAAATTAATTTTAGCGTTATAAGTGAGTTCGATATTCTTTTTTTGCCACTAACATGTCTAATTTTACTAAAAAAACAAACTGCGCATGGGTAATGTTTGAAAACGAATCCCATAACAAACGCTATTCATTCACAGCAGCAAATAAAACGAACGACGAACAATGGCAATCCTTGAGGTCCGGACGGTTCAGGGTTATCTTAAATTTGTACGTAACCCCTGCTCCACACACTTGACCTCATTTTTTTTGCTATAAACGATATTTCATTTTTGGTCAATTCATACTTCTTATTAGCCTCGTTTGCTCGGTCCGTACGGCAAATTATGGGCCGAGTTTTTTTCCTCCCTTTATGGCCCAAGCACGAAGCGCGCAGGCCATGAAAACAAGGAAGGAAAAAACGAGGATCCATAAATTGCCGGACGGATCGAGCAAACGAGGCTAATAAGATGTTTATTATATGGCTTTGTTGATTATTTGAAGCAATTGAGGCCACTCCAGAACTAGAGGTCCGTACGGCTACTTACGGACCTGAAATTGACCAACTACAGCGCGTGAAATCAGTCTGCCATATAACAAAGTCTGTTTCGCGCGTCTGGCAGTCCTCCGAAGGATCAGACAACTTGGAGTATAAAATGAAAGCATCAATAACATAACTCTATTCGCAGTTTCCTTCTATAAAGTAAATTTCCAAAAGGAGGGGTATGGCACTGCATTTAATTTTTTTTATAAGATTTGATCTAAAGAAGCAAGTAACGAAAATATAGTTTCTGTAGTAAAGGAGTTGCCCAGAGCCTAAATAAACCGTGAAGTTTTCTAGTTAAACTCCCGGCTTATAACTTCTTTAGGGTGTTTGTACTTCACTGAATTTGTAGCCATCACTCACAAAGAAATACACAAAAAAGCAAGCAAAAAAAAAAAGAAAACATAAAACAATAAAGGCAAGTGGTTAGCGAAAACCTACAATATAAGACATCAATTGTAAAAAAAAATTAATATATGTATATTGAATTTAGCTACTTGTGGTCTCAGAATTCAATATTGTTTGACGTTTTTTCTGAGTGTGAAAACAGCGAAAAATTGGATAAGAAAACTGAATTATTAAATATATTGATGAAACTTATATATTTCTGTAAAGACCAACAAAAAATTTTTGTAAATAATATTCAATCGCTAGCAGATCACACAGCAGATCTTTCTAGTACTCAAACGGAAATGAAATACAACAATAACCTTTATTTATGCGTGGTAGAAAAAAACTGACGGGCTATTTATATCTTCTATCAACTTTGAGTCACTCATCAGTCATCACCCCCCTAACCCCACCCCACCCTTCCCACCAGCTTCGAGTCACTAATCAACCCCTCCACCACCCCCTCCCCTTCCCACCAGCTTCCAGTCACTAACTTACCCCTCCCTCAATCCCAAAATAGCTGCGAAAATGCCGGGGGAAAGTCTGGAGTTTTGTATGGTTTGGGAAATTTAAAAGCTGGATCAAAGGGTCGGGTTTGAACAAGTTATCTCAGTGCTTTGATGTATGATTTAACATCCCAACATGAATTCAGTCGTGCCAACTGAATTATGAAATTGTGTGGAAAAAAGAAACACGTTTTGATTGTTTCGATTTTATTGTGTTTGTTTTATTTAAACCTCTGAAGAAATTATAGTTTACATATATGGCTCAACATTTTACGGCTGCTTATAATTTATATTGCTTTGTTTATTTAAAATCATTCACGAATAAATAATATAAAACAAACTTACTTCTCGCACTCAACTTTGCAGTGTATTCTTCTCTCAAAGAAGTGCAACAAATGTCTTAGTTCTTAATTTGGGGGACGAGGCATTCGATCACTCAATATAGAAAAAAAGGTATTTTGACTATGACGTCATTTTGGTTCTTCTGTTGGTGAACTCACAAATACTATTTTATCTGAGATCGAGTTAATTTTCAGAGATGTTGTTGTTTTCAGATTTTTAAGCACTTAAGAGAAAGAGTTCAACAACAAATTTTGCCACTTGCAAACTCACAAGTCTCATTTATGTTTTTGAAACCAAACTGCGCTTGCGCAAATAAGGTATTAATCTAAAATCGCATCCCATATAATACGTTTTTCATTCATAACAATATATAACATAATAAATGAACGTTAAACACATCCGAGGTCCGGACGGTCCAGGGTTATCCAATTCTTTACAATAACCCCTGTTCCCCCAACTTGATCTCACTTTTCGAAGAAAACATGTTAACTTTTTGGTCATCCGCCCTGCCAAGCACGTCTGCGGATCCTTAAAGACTCTAGAAAGGCTACCTAAAAACTCAAACATCTGATGTGTGTTTTATTATTAATACAATAAAATACGAT
>JAOBYE010708793.1:0-11274 GCA_025403585.1 Parazoanthus swiftii
ATGAGTCGGGGAACGGTCAACATGAGTCGGGGAACGGTCAACATGAGTCGGGGAACGGTCAATATGAGTCGGGGAACAGTCAATATGAGTCGGGGAACGGTCAACATGAGTCGGGGAACGGTCAATATGAGTCGGGGAACGGTCAATATGAGTTGGGGAACAGTCAATATGAGTCGGGGAACAGTCAATATGAGTCGGGGAACGGTCAGTATGAGTTGGGGAACGGTCAATATGAGTCAGGGAGCGATCAATATGAGTCAGGGAGCGATCAATATGAGTTGGGGAACGGTCAATATGAGTCGGGGAGCGGTCAATATGAGTCAGGGAGCGGTCAATATGAGTTTGGAGGTGTGGGAATCTACAAATTCTTTGAATGCTGGGGGAATTGAACAATTAAGAACGTCAAGCATCACTGCAGATATTTTAAATATTGACCGTTCCCCGACTCATATTGACCGTTCCTTGTTCCCTGCTCCCCGTTCCAGGTCTTAGTGCTGCCGTACTGTCAGTATTACAAGTTACTGGCCTGTTAAGCTGTACTAACTCTTAAAGTAAAAGATGTTAAGCGACTTACAATTGTAAGCAGTCCAGATACCAGTGCGGAGATGAGATCTTTTCCGGCTCGTGCTGTCACAATCGTGTTGTGGGCTCCAGACACAGCTAAGAACAACATATAACAGTTCAATGTGTAACTCACAAATTAGCTCTCGAAGACTGCAGTAGGTGTATATTTAATGTAGACAAGTAGTTGTTGGGATTCGGCAGAGGCGTGTACGTCTCGAGCTTCGTGTTTTTCCCTCCGACTTTTAAGTTTTTCTTTAATATAAAACGAACATTAAAAATCACGGTTGTTTAAGTATCTCGCCAAAAGATAGGAATAATTCAAGGAATTGCGCTCAACTACCATGATCCTTTGCGCTACAGTGGTCCTTTGCGCTACCATAGTCCTTTGCACTACCACGATCCTTTTGCACCAACATGATCCTTTGCACTACAATGATCCTTTGAGCTACAACGATCCTTTGCGCTACCATGATCCTTTGCGCGGGGGTCATTTTCACGGTCCAACGAAATTCACTGAACTGAACTGAAAACTGCCTCGAACAACTCCTAACTGAGTGATGTCTTCTAGAAGGAGACGTCCCCCCAGAAACCAACCGAATATCTCTTTGACTCACTGGCCAAAATACAAACAAACTCAAAGGGTCATGGCAGCTGATCATAAGTCTTCAACTGGACAAAACGCAGGACGAGGACATCATTTGGTAAATCACTTCACTATTTCAACTGATAACATAAAATAGTTTAATTAAATCATTGTCAGTGGGCTCGAGTAAAAGAAAGTTTGAGTGCTAATTTTTTAAAAATAAGCTTTTTGTCTCAAAAAAAAAAAAGTTTTGCAACCAAAAGCAACACGGCCAATTAAAATACCTTAATGACATCAATCTGAACAGGCATTGTTCTGTAGGTTTTGCAGGGAATACGTCGTGCAGACAGCTGTTGGTTTTTTACTATTGTACAGTTCCATTACTTATAAAAATGTTGAACTAAATTTTCACTCGAATGGAAACATTTCGTACTGATTGAGTGAAAAGTGTTTGCTCGGGAAAAGAAAGAGATATAGAGGGTGTGGAGGGGGAGAAAAGAAAAAATTTGAGCCTTAGTTACCTGGACCGTGGTCAGCAGTTATCATGAGGCACATCTCGATGAATTTTGCAGCATAGGCAGGAAGTCTGTGTGAATGGAAGGCAGACGTTAAAAAGGTTCACTGACCGAACTAAATCGAAAACATTCGTGACGGAAAAATCCTTATCTCCGGTATTTTCATATATATCTATATTTATATCTATATATAAAATATATAAAATTAGTTTTATTATTAAAAAATAAATGTACACTGTATATGTAAACGTAAGCTAAATATAGTAGTAGGTTATCACAGCAAATTCTCTTACACTTCACCTAATTCAAGAAAGGTTGCTTTGTAAAAACACAAATAATAAAACAAACGTCTGAAAAGAATTCCGGTTATCTCATCATTAGTACGCATAAATAATTTGCGACCACTTCATTTATGAGAGTACAATCAAGGCATGTTCACACTAGAGGCGCAAACGCAAGCACAGACGCAAGAGCAATGAAAACAAGAGTGAATGTAACTTGACGCAGATGCAGACGCAAGAAAAGACGCATTCCTTGCGCTTGCGTTTGCTCTTGCTTCACCAATTTCCAAGTATGAATGGAGGTGACGCAAACGCAAACGCAGGCAGAGTCTTCGCCTGCGTCACTTGCATCACTTGCGTCACTGGTGTGAATGTCCTTGCGCTTGCGTCTGCGTCTGCGCTTGCGTCTGCGTCTGCGCTTGCGTCTGCGCTTGCGTCTGCGTCTGCGCTTGCGTCTGCGTTTGCGCTTGCGTCTCTAGTGTGAACACGCCTTTAGTGTATAATCACATAAATTGAATAAAAAGATACCCAGGAATCCTCTCAGTCGTAAGTTTTAAGTTGTATAGTTCCCGTTTTTTCCTTATTTTATATGTTCTCGAGACTTAATCGTTCTCAAGTGTCTATCCTTGTTTTTTGACAGGGCCTCATTGAAAAATGACATATTGTAGTGAGAATTTTTTGTCAAAAGATCTTACTTGTTATTATCATTTTTGACGATGTCAATTAAGTTAAATGACAAACTGAATTAAGTCCTGCAACACGACGTCTCAAAATTGTCTTTAAAAGTGCCCTTGGCAATTCTTGATTGCGTAGCCATAAATTTGCTTACCTTCTTTGAAACCACAGCAGTCCCAACACACCACCGACTCCCAAATCCTCTCTGAACACTTCAGTGATGGGCATCCCAGCATACAGGAGTTCCGCGCCTCGCTCATCGCAGATACTCGACATGAAGGAGGACGGTTTGCGAATCAGTCCGAGCTCCTAAACAAATTAACAGCCGTTTACAACATGCACCATTGCGCCGACTAACTTGTTAAACTAATTATTACCATTACCATGAAAAAGTGTTTCGAAAACACTGCAAAAGATAAATTCAGAGAGCAAAAAAAAAAAAACTGGCGCGAAAGTTTGAAAGTACACAGATTAGTCAGGGTCGATCAAAACTGACAGCGGTACATTTTCTCAGCCAACCTTACAAATATTCTCATGTACTCAATTTTTTTCTCAGATTTAAGCTTTTTATCCAGGAACTAATACGAAAACATTGTTTGACAAGGAGTTCCGACCTTGATATATAAACCCCAAAACCCAAGATGGCGTACGAACACTAACACAGACAGACAGACAGACAGACACACACACACACATACACCTTACCTGTGCCCACTGGTAGTCCATTGGAACTGTTGGAGGTGTTTTTTCGGGCCTGGGAACGATAGTTCCCTCCTTTACCAAAACTTCATACACCTCGCTGTCGAGATGACAAGACACCTTGTCAGATTGTACATGAAGTATACTGCCTCCCGGTAAAACGAGGAAGCGAAATTCCCCGATATAATAACAAAGGCACATTTAAAGAGGCTAACTTACCGTATCAGTTCGAAAAGCGAGTCGAAACTCTCAGGTACATAAGCTCCTGCATCCTTCAACGCCTGGATAAAAACAACAAATCTTGGTTATTTCAAAGACTAGTTTTTACAATAATAGAGTATTTTTTCCGGATCGGCAAGTAAGGCAAACATTAAATGATAAGCTGACCTTTCAAGCGTTATTAGGAGAGTATCGCGAGTAAAGCAATGCACGCACATGGATTAGAACAAGTCAGTTAAAATGTTAGCAAAACGGACCATCGGTAATTTCATTTTCCGGCGCAAAATTACAAGTCTTTAAAAATAAAAGTAGATAGCGGTATCATAAAATGGAGGAAAACGTATGATAAGAAAAGTGGAAGTTTTAAAATCGATTTCTCCTTGGGTTAACTACTGTAACTTAAATAAGATTTTTATCATAGAAAATTCCAAAAACATATTCTGACCTTATTCTTGGCAACAGCTGTCTCTTCTTCACCATGTGCACTGGCGCCAGCATGACCGAACTGAACCTGGTCAGGAATTTCAAGTTTGATTCAGTAAGAGTGAATTGTGTTTCTCACACAGAAAGAGAGAAAGAAAGCCGGAAGAAAGGAAAAAAAAAGGAAAGAGGAGCGGAGAAGATATGAAGCTATATAGATTCATGGCCGGGCAGTTAGATGAACCGGCCTTGGGAATGAGAACAAAATCAAAAGAGAGACAGATAGAAATGAATGAGGAAAGACAAAAAAAATAGGTTTAAAATCTTCAAAGTTCGCGTAGTTTTGTTTTTGAAAATACGTTAACTTAATTTCATAAAGCACATGACCTCAGTGGCTTAAAGACTAGCTGCGGCTTATAAATGAATGTGGTTTTATAAGAAAGAAAAATGCAAATAATTTGCACATGTGATTTTTTTGCTATAAGTACGTGTGAGATGGAAGCAATTGGGGATCATTTATCCAACGTATTTCTGATAAAACGAACCTTAGATAGTTAGAAACGCTTATTATATAGATATGAGTGTTTGAATACTGTAAAATACGTCACTCGTAGATTACATACGAAACTACATCCGGGATACGAGTGACATATTTTCCATGTCCTCACTAGTAAAGATATCGCTGACGTCATTCCTTTGTTTTTCCCGCTCATTTCGGCGCGCGTTGTCAAAATACTCGTCAGATTATATGGCAAGATTTTATAAAAGTCATAGACGACTACATCAAAACTTTCAGCGAACAACGGGAGAACGAAAACACAATAAAAAAAACACTTTATGTCCTGAGAATATTCAACGAATTTCTCCAAAGTGAACGGAAAAACCGAGATCCATACAATTCTTCCGAAAAAAGCGCAAGATCTTGCAGTTTCGAGATCATTCTTGTTTACTTTTTTTTACTTTCCAACGAAACACTCATTTCTATATAATAAAAAAGAAATACGCTCAATCGTGAAATCTTGTTTTCCGCTCGAAGTTAAACTTCATATGTTCGCGTTGGCACCGTGTAGTATCCTCTCTCTCTATATAAATAAAATATTCACTTCTCTTATTCCTATTCCATTCATAGAATGCTTCCTCTCTTAGAGGTTTATGCCACGTCTGGTACCATAGCACACAGATTCCACCTCCTGAAGGAATCGAGAGGTAGCTGTGACCGATTTCGGCGGGCAAATATTAAATAGGATTACAGGGAGAACGAGTTGTCAGAAATTTTGAATATCAAGAGTGGATAGGCAAAACATCCAGTACCTCGGATGTAAACATTCCAGCACAGGTTCCGATACACCAGGCCACGATTGGCTTGGTAATAACTCCTCTCTTCAAAGCCTCAGCAATTTTGTACTCCTCCTTTCCGCCAACCTCGCCAAGCACCACCAGCATCTTCACGTCTGGGTTGTTCTGATACCGCATTAGGTGGTCCATGTACGACGTCCCTGGGTACCTGATAGGACACGTATTTACACGTCGATATAATATTACAAATGTGATCAAATAAAGTGCTCTACAAATATCCCAAGTAATACTTTCTGAGCGAAAGCCCTAGAAAGGAAATGGGCCCACACGGGGAAAGAGAAAAAAATCTCTGACACCGGTGGGAATCGAACCCACGACCTCCGGAACAGATCGACGTTCAGCTCTACCAACTAATCTACAAGGCCTTGATATTGGAACAAAGAAACAGAGAAAAGGTTGAAAAAAGTTAAACATACATCTTTCACTGTGAAACCTACCTGTCACCACCAATGGCCACGCCCTCGCACACCCCATCAGTTGTTCTGGCGATGATGTTGTTCAGCTCGTTAGACATACCTCCAGACCTCGACACGTACGCAACGCTATTGGAGAAGAAAAAGCTTAAATGTGGACTACACTCTTGGTGTTATGTTAAAAAAGCTGGGAATCCGGGTAAGGAATTTTTGGATTAAATTCAGGTTTCTGTCATCCCTTGGGTTAGGTTTGGAATTGGAGTCAAGGTTGGGGTTAGCTTTGTCTTTAGGTTCCTGGGAGGGGTGTGTGGGTAAGTGGTTTCCCAGAAACCCGGAATGATTCCTTTATGTACTATTAATGGTTGTTTCCACATGCAGTTATAAATTGCAGCCAAACTGGATATCCTTACTTAGACAATATTTATTAAAATATATCATTACGGTGTCATGGGCTATATTTTGTTGGACAGTAGAATAACAGGACCAGGGAAAGGGGGAATGAGGTTCTGAACATCCAGTGCACTAAATTGTAGTACATCTTAGTGTGACTGTACTCTAGTAAGTCGTCACTTTCAGGGTCGAGTTATTGCAATCCTTCCCAAACTTACGTGTCTCTGCAAAAACAGTAAACTTTCAATCCAGATCTTTTGCTACAAAAGTGTTTCGACTCCAAAACCCATTTATTTCATATAAAAGATACAGTAATGGTAAGGCTAGTACTTCCAACATTAGATTTCTGCTGTGTCATATTCAATTCAATTAAACTGGCAGTATTTTGGCTGTTAATAAAAACGCCAGTTTTCAACCCGCTGTCGCGTGCAAATCGGCAACTAAATACAACACAAAATCGGCACGGAGGCTGGGAAACGTAATGCCTCTTAAAATCCACAGATAAAAAGATAGATAATTTATTTAAAAAAGACATTGCAGCTTGCGCTGAATTAGGTTAAGTTTACATTTTCATAAGTTAGAAAAGTTAAAATAATTTAAACAGCAAAAAAGGAAATACCAAGTTAAAAGTACCATGTATAAAACTGACAGAAAACTTCCGAGTGACGGATATCAATGATTATTATTAAAATACCGTTGTCGGGATCATGTGGTGACGTACCTGCCAGGTCTGTACAGCTTGGAGGCCAAAATGTTGTCAAGTTTTCCGCCTGTGTTACCAATCTTGAAACAGCCAGGCTTCACCCCTCCAACCTAGCATACGGATACATACAAGTTAGCTTTAAAACCAGTCGCACCTTCGCTGTAAAACCCTCAGTGCCGGAAATGTTCGGGTTGCTATAAAATTTGTTATATACAAATACGATTAGCCTACTTTGGACTTGGTGCTTGGAGCCGGCGATCAACCTGTACCCTCCTATTTATCCTCGGAAACCCAGGGCGTCGCGAGAGCAGAAAAACGACATGGGAACCCCTTTCGTCTCCCTTCTTCTCCTCAGTCCCCACTCTTCGCCCTTCCCTTCCTCTTTTCTTCTCTGTTCGTCTTCCCTTCCCGACGCCCTGGGTTTCCGAGGATGCCTCCTATTTAGAGCCGTCGGAAAATCAATTTGTTAACACTGAACGTCCAATGCATGTTACTGCTGACCCCGCCCCCCACCCCTCCCCCTTCCTTAACGTCCACTTCACTTTGTTCTTTTTTGTAGGGAGTCATCTGAACCTGTAACTTGCTGAACTGCATCATAAGGTTCCAAGTTGACATCAAAGTTGTGTTAGAGACTGTGTAGCTTGTTATCCCTTTCAGACCGAAACACGCCACGTGGCGTATTGCTGAATTCTCCTCAACTGTCTCTATAGTTTTCTTGTAAAGAGCTTGGGAGAATTTTTTTTATCTTAAATAAACTGCTGTGTACGATCAATAGTTCAATTCTCATTACCAAACAACTTATTTTGAGTGGAAAGTTTAAGGAGAATTTACATACTGATAAACTGGCTGGGGCCGAAAGGGTTATGTACATATGGAGAAAAGCAATGAGAATTTTGCCATTCATCTTTTGACACTTTTGGAAGTTAAAGGGTTCAGCATGATTGAAATGATGCACAAACAAACACTTACTGTTGCAGGTCCAATGATTGTCACGCCGAGTTCGTTTGCTTTGCTGATTAATACTCTAGTTTTTGCTTCTGGTATTCCTTCCGCAATGATAGCAATGGTGCGGATCTGTGGGTATTGCATTGCTTCCATTGTGGAATCGTATGCTGATCGCAGCGACGCAAAGTTGACCATGACGTCAGCCGCAGGATGTTTCGACATTGTTTCGCCCATCTCTTTGTACACTGCACAGAACAACCGCGACAAAAAGAAAAAACTTCATGGATGAAATCGTAGCTTCAGATTTTCTTATAAAAAGAAGCAAACGCAGCAGCAGCAGCAGCAGCAGCAGAAGAAGAAGAAGAAGAAGAAGAAAGACGAAAAAGAGAAAGAAGAAAGAAGAAAAAGAAGAGGAAAAAGAAGAGGAAGAAAAAGAAGAGGAAGAAAAAGAAGAGGAAGAGGAAGAGGAAGAGGAAGAGGAAGAGGAAGAGGAAGAGGAAGAGGAAGAGGAAGAGGAAGAGGAAGACAAAGGAGAACAAATTTTTATAAAACAATTATAGGTAGTTATAAATTAAGGTACATGAAAACTGTAAGTTTTACAAGCGTCACTGCCATTGGAGAAATTGTTCAGTGAATTCCAATAGTTACTCTTATCCGGCATGACCTCTATTTCAGCAACTGAATATTATTTTACTCAAATGATATGAGTGAAGTACTCATTACCTGGAATCATGATTTCCTTGTGTCCAAAGTAAAACTTCTGCCTGTGATTTCCACTGCAAAGGAAACAAATTTGTGTAAGTATGACCAAGTCTACTTGGTTAGCTTGCCTTTAAATCCCTCATTGTCTTGAAATCAAACTTAATTACCCAAACTGGTCAACACGACTACATACCTAAACGGATACACCATGGCGGCCACTGATGGCCTCTTCCTTTCACACACAAAGTCAAAATCCAACATGCCCTAGAAAGGAAAATAATTACGCTTCAGTTCTATTAAACTGAACGATATAAAGAACTGGGCCAAGTTGTTTAAAGCCTGGTTAGTACTAATCCTGGGTTAACTCTTAATAAACCTATAGAGTTAACCTAGGATTAGCACTAATCGGCCTTTGAACAACTGGGCCCAGAAGATTTTTTTAATACGTTTCAGTCGCAAGCAACAGACTATAGTTGACAGATAAGATCATGCAAAAGACAGACAGAAAGATGGATAGGCAGAGACACAGACATGCATACAGAGAGACAAAGCAGACAGAAAGACAGACAGACAGAAAGGCATGTTTTGCAAGATGAATGAGTGGGTGGACAGATAGGAAATGTAGATTTCAAACAAGCCAGTCCCCCAGACAGACAGCTACTGTACGTTAACAAAGGAATTTAAAACCAGTAAGTGAAGAGGTGTAGGACAGATGGACGGTAGGATCTACACACAAGAAAGCGACATACTTTAACAACATATATGTACATGAACAGTACAATGTAACAGCGGCTAGTACAGTAAATGTAAACTTTAGACCGACAAAAACGACACTACATGACAACTAAGCATTGTATGACATGAACTACGGATCTATTTTGTGAAAATGTACTACATTGCATAATAGTGTTTGTGTTCAAAAACAAACTTATGGAGTATTTCCAGAAAAAGGTTTTTTTATGAGTTTCAAGGAATACTACTTGTCTTAAATTTAAGACAAAATTCCTACTGTCATACTCGATGTACATGTACCACCCATCTTTCTTTCACAGCACTGCAACGCATTCACTGAAACTTATAATAAATCATAGAATACATGTAATTTAGATAACGGCCAGCTCTTTCCACAACCTACCTGCACAGCTCGTGACTGCATACCCCAGATTATGGCAGTCGTCTCGTTTGTGAAGAGAGCTTTCTTCTTCTGTCCTTGGGTCTGAACAACTTTCTTCACTTCTTTTGAAGGACCTTTCTCTGTACCCAGTCCTTCACTCCACGACAATGTTCTGTTCATACATTTTTCTGTTCCAACGGTTCCCCCCTTAAAGTATAAAAGGAAATAGTTATCTGTTAGAACGCTGGGAGAATTTACATGTACGTTCTTCCGTTGGTAAGAACTGTTTTATAAGATTGTGAGGCTGAATGTTTGGAAGAATTTAACTTTTCATGCAAACTAACTTAAGTTGTTTTTCCACTATGCTCTTCAATAATGCACGGAGCAGTTCACTCTGAAATTAGAGTAGTGTAAAAGAGACACTCATTATGAAGTCAGTTATAACTGTGCATATTCATCCGTAATTTAGCACATCTTCAACTCAAGTGGAGTTGCAAAACTTTAGTATAAATGCACTTGCCTTATCCTGTGCTGTGAAAAAATAGTTCGCCACAGAATTTGAGTCTACAGGTGATCCTTGTGGTATCGCTCTCTTTCCCAATGCCATGGCAACTACTGCCGTCATGTGAGTTTCAGTCCCAAACACATGCATGGTGAGACCAAGCTTGGCACCTGACGAGTGGAGGGGTAGATAAAAAAGTGTGAGGGTAACAAGGTTGTCCTTTATATGTTTTATAGCAGGGGGCACTTGTGAAAGTAAACAGCATGATCTGCACAAGTTTGCCAACAAAACCCACACAAGTTAGCAAGGTATGTTTTTAGTTGGCATAAACATTGTGAATGGCAGTCAAATTTGCAGGTCATTGGCTTGCTTTGAGAACCCTGCGGTAGGGATGATAAAATTTTTAATCAAATGGCATTTGATTGGATCTGGTATATAATCCAGCTAAAGGGCAAAACCAGTTCCTGACCATGTAGTACTCTGCATCTCTCTTTCTTCCACTTCCTTTTGAGGGCTGTCAACACCTTCAGTAGATCAATGTGAGCAAATTCTCTGACCCTAATAATTGCTGAGACCTGCTCTTCTAACAGCAGTCTGCCCCTAACCCTTCCCCAACCCATCCAACTCCATAATAAAATTATGTCTTCTTCTTCTAAAACATATTTCCACCTTATGCTCCAACACCCTTAACGCCCCCCCAGTAGATCAGCTGGAACATACCAACTTCCCTCATGATTCTCAGCCCCTCCTGGTAGTTGGGTCCTCCTCTTCTAACATATATCTGCACCTTGTGCTCCAATAGTTTGGCTTGGAATCCTTGTAATGCTTTGACAATACCCTGCATCACAGATGGAAAAACGTAGGAAAACACAAAATGGTGTATTGCTGAATTTTCCTCAACTGTGTCTCTATAGTTTTCTTGTAATTACAGTATAAACAGGTTGGGAGAATTACGAAAATTAAAGAAACTCCATGGCAGGGTTTTGCATGGGTCAGAGAGGGGGCAAGTTAATTAAAAGGTGCATTGCGCAATCCTTTAAGTCAAGCAAGTTATACATGTATGAAAAAGTTTAAAAACAGTTACTTTTTTTAATTTTTTGCTGCGAGCCATAAGGGGAGCAGCAACACTATTCTTGACGGGCTTGGCACTTCCGGTCAGTTTTATTTTCGAGCCGGTATCTCGATCTTATGAA